>JAPYYQ010000679.1:0-52961 GCA_030522585.1 Anagyrus pseudococci | reverse complement strand
TGACCAAATCATATTTTTTTTGTTTCCAAATATTGAAAAATCTCTGAACTGCTTGCCTTCAAAGTTAACTATGGCATATTCCCCCGACTTACCCTATTCTATTATCTATTTATGGATTTTGATGATTTTAATGTGAAGTTTGGATAGTTGTAGATTACAACCTTTGAACGAATTTTTATTTAATGCAAGTTAATCGTACGTCCTTACGACTAGAACATAATCCCACATCTTTAAAAATCAATGGTCATGCATGCCATCTCTATGCTACTCGAGCAAGAAAAAAAAATGAAAAGAAAAACATATCAGGCATAATCTAAAAATCAGCATGTTTATTTAAAAGAAATAACAGATACGTAGAGAGAAAGTGAGAGGGTTCGTAGACCAAGTTGGTTACACTTGGCGATCCTCAAAAATGGCACTAGGTCTTCTGGCAAAGCTGAAGCCTGTCAAGCATGCGTATATAGAGCTCGGTGCGCGCAGCTCTTAACCGAGACCTTTATGCAGAGGGAGAGAGAGAGAAGAACGAAGCAGAAGAAGCGTAAGTGAGAAAGAAAGAGGCTGGCGAGCGACTTTTTCCATAATAAAAAGGCGAAATAATTTGAAAATCATAATCTCATGAATGATCTGAGCCAGTAAATTTGCATGCATCAAGTGGGCTCGTACATCGTATTCTCGGCTTTCTCGTCACTGCAACAACACAAGAGAAGAAAAGAGACGAGAAAAGGACGAAAGATCGAGCTAGCCTACACGTGAATTCAGTAGCTAAGAGAGAGAAAGAGAGAGAGAGGGAAGTCCGGGGATGCCGGCACGTGCAGAGGAGGGATGCTTGGAAGCTTCGTCTCTCTCTCTCTCTCTCTCTCTCTCTCTCTCTCTCTCTCTCTCTCTCTCTTTCCAGGGTAGTAGTGGTAGCAGTAGTAGTAGTTCCCCGCGGCGGGACGTTCGGTTCTAAGCGCAAGCGGCACTTCACGTATAATGGTCCGACACATCGCGTACATGTTGTATATGCGGCCCTCTACGATCTCCGGGGCCTTAGCCGGCCTACCGGAGCGCAAGTAGATTGAAGAGGGAGGAGGAGGAGACGACCAGAGAGAGAAGCAAAAGCAACGAGGATAGGGAGGAGGAGGTGGATAGAATAGGGGAGGGAGGGGGGTAGGGGAGGAGGCGAACAAAAACCGGAAACTGGTAGGCTGAAATAGAGACGACGACGACTCTCAAGGTTTTTCCCTCCGCACCTCCCCACTACCCAGCCATTCTACCTTCCTCCCTCTCTCTCTCTCTCGCTCGCTCGCTCAGTAGTCTAGGGTGGCATAGTTTCGATGCCCAGGCCCACCCTCCGTACGAGTCCAATGCAAGAGAGGGATCCATCTCGGGGACGCTCTCGTTTCTCTATCGCGCTCCCTCTACACTCCCCGCTACGCGTATATAGGCCTCTCTGTATGCCGAGAACGCCAGCCGGTCGATCGTGCAGCCAAGACAATGACCCCCCCTTTACATCCCCGTTCTCTCTCTCTCTCTCTTCTTTGCTCCTAGAGCTTCTGCAGAGAGAGCAAAGCCGAAATCCTCTATCTGCACTACACACATACAGGGTTTCCCTGCTCCATCTCTCTCTCTCTTTTGGACCTTTGCTTAGGGATTGGTGAAAAAAAGGACTCATGCGAATTTAGAAATACGCGCGCGCGCCTCTCCTGTTTTACGGAGGAAGAATGTCGTGTCCCGGCGTTGACAGCGATGAGTTTTCGAGATATGCACTTCGCTGCCATGTGAATGAAGTTCGCGAAGGATGCGATGGGATAAAGGATGAAGCGGCGACGAGCTTGGGACTTTTTTTTACGATGAGATGGAACGACCAGGACGTGCTTCTGTCTGTGTGCGGATTGATGGGAGTGAGGATTTTTGAAAAAAGATGGCTGATGTGCGATTGGAGATTCGATGCGATTGTCTATTTCTTTTTTCGGGGAGGAGTCGAGAAACAATTTGTCAATACGAATTAGTCATGAGTTCAGGGTAATTCGAGAGATGAATTAGTTGCGATTTGTCGGTAATGAGATTCAGCATAGATTGAAAAAATTCGAAAATTAATACAGATAATAACACGAAATAAGAATCTTCTTCTTCTTCAAAAGAAGAAAAAAAAAACAAAACTTTTAACGTGCCGGAACACACACCGAGCAAAAAATTACCCGAGCATTCGCATTCCAGGAAAACCATTAGCAAAATCCAAAAACTTCAAACTCCATCCAATGTGCAAAAACTGAAGGAAACGTGTATAACACACGAGAGAGAACGAGAAAGAGAGCGAAATCTGCAGAAATTTCGGAGACTTCAATAGTTCGGCTCGGTCATCTTCGACAATGCCAGGAAAGAAAAAAAAAGCTACACTTTGCCGGAGGCGTGCGAAAGACACGGGATCAAGGCTTGTAGGTACAGAGACACGTGCAGGGCTTGTATATATCGGGGCACGTAAGGGTAACGAGTAGAGAGCGACGAAGTAGACGATTCGGCCTACATACAGTGTGACCCTGATGCTGCCGAAGGTCTCTCTCTCTCTTTCTCCCGTATCCCGTGTGTTCGTTGACGAACTTCTATTATGCCAGCGAGAGAACGGGGTCGCAGGTTATTCTTTCTGCCCCTCCTGTATATCCGTGCCCTCCTCTTCCTCCTCCTCCTCCTCCTCCCTCTTCTCTGCTGTACACACGTATATATATGCCCATGTGTGTGCGAGAGAGCTCCTCCGACAATTGTTCGGCTTGTTTGCCAAATATTATCGTATGCGCTTACTCTCTTTCAATCTCTCGCGCACGACTATACAAGTACTACATAGCGCGTATACTATGCAGGAACAGGCCTCGAGTGGGTCGAGTCATGAAATTCATTTTGATTTTTTATTCATCGCTTCGCCAATATATTGTGTTCTACGTAGGTTTATCGGATCTCCCGCTCTCTCTCTCTCTCTCTCTCTCTCTCTCTCTCTCTCTCTCTCTCTTGGTCTAGGATTTTGTAGGACTTCCTTTCTGTTCTATTTTTTTTAATATGGATTTGAAATAATCGTTAGGAGCCCGAGGCTGTGTTTGACGAAGGTATTACAGATTATGATAATGAATCGGCAAAAGAGAATGAAGCTCTTGAAGTTTTTGCAAAAACTTCCTGGCTAAAGCGGCGAGAATGCCCTATTCATAGACCAAAACTGATTTTTATGTAGTTTCACACGAGTCTATTTATAACCCCGGTATTATGTAACTATATCGGCCTGCGTTTACGTCTACGTATCAAATTCTAAAAAGAAAATACAGGATGTATATTCGACGTGTACCGTCATTTTTTTGTTCTACAAATCTATTTCCATATAGCCATTAATTACTTGGGCTTATATGAATTAAGTTCTTAATTGACGTTTAATTCAATTACGTTAAGATATGAATTTCAAAGAAAAGCAGTAATAATAAAATTTAATTAATTCGAACGCTCGTTTAAAAACTGCCTCTCTCTTTCTCTCTCTCAGTTCGTTTTTAATTTCAACTTAATCATCAAACAAAACGTATACTAAAAATTCACTTAACCGAAATATAAACGTTTCGCTCTTATCAAACAACCATTTACATCCTAAATTACGCATCGTCCATATCACTGCACGACATCGTCAAAAATTTCCTTCAAAATTGAAATTCGCCGCATATCTCCATAACAAGCCGCAAGCTACAAACACCCCCTTTTCCCATAAATAAGGTAAAAATACAAAAGTATACCATCGACGAAACAAGACCAAATATTATGGCCGCTGGGCGATCATTAATCAACTTATCAATCGGCATATCTTTCTCTCTCTCTCTCAAAAAAAAAGAAGTCGAGCAATTTGCCTTGGCGGTGTGTGCGCTGGGCGTGGACACCTGAAAAATCGTACAATAAGGCCCCCGTCGGTAGCCGCAACTCCATAAACTCATATATACTCTCCTTTCCACCTATATATAGCGCACACGCGCGCGCGTTTCGGCGATCGCGCGTAAAAAAGAGAGGCCCATACCAGACACACAGTTGCGTTTCGCCGACCTAGAGAGAGGAGAGGCCTCACACATACACACCGGTATTAGCACTCGGCTTCTTCGTCTCTCTTGTGCGTGTATTAGTCAGCAAAATTTCGCCTACGTTCCCCACATGTATACACGTACGAGGAGTGTATAGAAGCGAGATAGCCGAGTCGTCGTCGACGGTGCGCGGCAGCTGCACAGGCTCCCTCAAAAAATCGCCGGCGAAAAGCGCCTGTATACGCTCTCGTTCTCTCTCTCTCTCTCTCTCTCTAAGCGCTCTCGGCTCGCGCGCGGACGTCAGACAGCCGGTAGATATTTTGCACACGGGCCCTCTATACACATATGCCTCTATCGAGGCGCTCGTGTGCGAGTGTGTGTGTGCGGCCGAGAGGTCTATATGCGGATCGGCTGTGTAAGCCGTGCAAAAATGAGCGCCGCTCGCGCGACTGTGTAGAAAGAAAGAGAGTGCGAGAGAGAGAGAGAGAGAGAGAGCGATTGGCGGCGGGCGTGCGAAAAGACGGTCAGCCAATGGGTCCGCAGCTCGGGGCCTACTCGGCTGCACCGGGGGTAGCCCACGTGACGTGCGAGCCCGCCAATCCTCGGAGCCTCATCGCCGAGGTACCAGCAGCAGCCCCTCTTTACCCCTCTCCTTATCCGCGTGCTCGAGCGATTTTGCGCTTATGCAGCAGCAGCAGGCTGGTGCTCAGCAGCACTACCACCACTACTACCAGCAGGCAGCAGCGGCCAGCGGCGGCGGCGGCACTCTATACGCGGTGCGCGAAAAAACCGAGCGTGCAAATAGAGCGCGCGTTTGAGAGGAAGGAGCACACACACACAATGCTGAGGAGGTGGAGGAGGACGGAAGGTTGAGTAGCCCAGGAGGGAGAGAGACGCGAGAGGAAACGAGTTTGCATCGCTCCGGCCAAAGCGTCTCGTATACATATACACACACGTAACGTCGCCGTCGCCCCGCCGCATCCAAGTATACACCACTAGACCGAGCCCCCGAGACCGAATATAAGACAAGGAGAGAAAGAGAGAGGGAGAAAGAGTGAAAGAGGAGAGCAAAAAAGCAGGGAGAGAGAGCAAACGAGGGCCAAGGGGAGGAAGAGGTGGAGAGAGGAGGAGGAGAGGCCCCGACGGTGGCGGCGGCGGCATCAGCAGCAGCAGCGGTGCGAGTGCGTGCCGACTGTCTCCCGGCAGGCCGACGAGGTGAAACAGTTGGACGCAGCGCGAGACACCGAGTGCAGCAGCAGCAGCACAGCAGCCCTTGGCCAATTCGCCAACATCGCCGGAGAGAGAGAGAGCTGCTCTCGCTCAGCTCGTTCGCGCCCGGACCACCCTCTCTCTCTCTCACGTGCGCTGCATACACAGGCCGGTGCTTAGATCCTAGTTGAAGGATCTATCCGAAGCTGCGGTTGCATAAAAGAGAGGACGATCGTGGAGAATCCGCGTCCTCGTTCGTCGCCTATATATCCAGCTGCGCTTTCTCTCTCTTGCTCTCTGGCAAAACGAGGGGGGGAGGAGAGAGAGAGAAAAAAACAAAATAAAGGACGAGCGGCTGTCTGCGGCGCTTGCGCCTCGATCGGCCAAACAAAACGGCAGCGCTAAGGCTAAGGAGAGAAGAGGCCCCATCGAGAGGCAGCGAAAGAGCCGCCGATTATCCGTGAGAGAGAGACAACGGGACGGAGAGCCGAGTAAGGACTGACCTACGACTATAAACGGCTGGTAGCGCTGGAAGCCAGGAGGTACAGCAGGAGCAACGGTGTCAACAGGCCCAAGGAGGGAATCGGAGAGATTCAGAGAGAAGTCTTGTGCGCGAGTCGTGCTGCGTCCGCGATAAATGTAGCGAGAGAAAAAGAGAGCGAAAGTGAAACATAAGAGAGAAAGAGAAAGAGAGCAGCTCTCGGAACCGGCGCTATACCGAGTGAAGCTCCTTCTCGAGCGCGATATACGTACGGTCGTCGTCGTCGTGTAATATAAGAATCTAGAGACAGAGAGAGAAAGCGAAAGAGGAGAAAGATAGCAGAAGCAGTTGGGGTCGTAGTGTGCGCGAAGAGCAGCGCCCGGGCGCCGAGAGACACGAGACGACAAGAGAAGAAGACGACGAAGAAGGAGGTGGCGGAGGTGGCGGAGGAGGAGGAGGAGGAAGCAGCAGCAGAAGAAGGAGGAGGAGAGGTGGAGGAGGAGGAGGAGGTGTGCTACTGCCGTGCGCGCGACGGCTACAACGAGAGCCCCGAGGCAGCGGCCGTGGCGCAGCCTGGGGCAGCATCAGCCATCACCGTGGCGGAGCCAGTCGCAGCAGCTAGGAGGAAGCCAGCCGCCGCCGAGCAGCCGAGCCCGCTTCTCCAGGCCACAAAACCGAGCGCTCCTCCCCAGGCAGCCGGCCAAGCCGGCAAGACGACGACGCGGCTCAACGACCAGGACAATCCACCACCTGCCAAAATTACGAACCAGCAGCAGCAGGGCGCTCTTGGGCAGCAGCAGCAGCCCCCGCAAGCAGCCATGTCGAAGCTCTACGTCGGCAACCTGCCGGCCGAGTGCAACGAGGCTGCCCTCAGGCAGCTATTCCAGGAGCACGGGCTCGCTTGCACGACGATCCTCGTCAAGCGCGGCGGCTACGCGTTCGTCGACTGCTGGGACCAGTCGACCGCCGACCGGGCCATCGACAAGCTCAACGGTGAGGATACAACACAAGCAGTCCGCCCAGAGCTTTTTATCCATATACCGCCAACGCTACTCTGCTTCTTTTTTTTATGCTTGTATATCACGCTGTGCAAAGGGAACAGAGACGAAAAGAGGAAAACAAATAATAAACGCTCTGAGCTTTTTTTTTGCTGATTTAAGCCGATCCTTGCGGGATCTCTCTGTAGCGCTTGTGCCTAAGCTTGCATAGATTATCGGTAGACACGGGGGCCGCCACGGACGAGGCGGCAGGATTGACACAAGCGTCACTCCCCCACCAGCTATGCCACCGGTGAGAGGGACGCGGAGGTGTACACGTGCGCCGATGAGAAGATGATTCGCTGACGACGACGACGAGATGACATCGGCCCGATCTACCCGCAGACTCCAGCCGATGCCGATTGCTTTGCCGAGCTTTAGCGATGCTTTTATTTGCTTAATGCTTTTTTTTCTTTTTTTTTGCTTTTTTTTTGCTTTTTGTTTCGTTGCTTATTGCTGTATTTTTATTGCTTTCGTTTTTTTTTCTTCAATTACGCATTTATTTTTGCAGCAAGTAAAGATTATTTGACAACCCGCTTCCTGCTTTTTCCCTGCTTTTTTTATAAACATTTTATTCATACGATTATATACATTTATATGCTTTTATTTCATCTTCATTATTTTGTTTATTTACGTATTGATATAAGTATGAAATCGAAAATTTATTTATATGACATTATATAGCAAAGCTAACTGAGCTTCGACAGCACATTTAAAAATTCTTAGGCTGATAAGTATTATTTAGAAGTAATTTATACACGTCCAATGAGTAAGATAATATTAGCAATATTGAATGTAAGGTCAATGTATTGCTAAGCTGGTTATCAGCCGGTTCACTTTCGATTCCGATAGAGGAAAGTTTCTACAGTATTCCACATGAATTTCGGGCTGACGAGAAAGTCGGGTAGCGTTAAAAATATAAAAAAAAATAACCAATTGCAGATAGTTACGTAGGCTCTTTATCATCTAATTATTAATATGAACGTCGCGAGATAAACGATCGCGCGAACGTAACCCGTACGATAATAAAACTGATAAAATTCCAGTCGCGTGCTAAATTTTTCGAAAAAAAAAAGTTTTCAGCCCGCGAGACAATGATAAAACCTTTGCGTCTAGATAATTTATGTTGCCATTTTTATCGAAATTTCATTTGTCCAAAATTATAATTTTAATCGTTTCGCTCTAACCTACGAATACCAAATTATCCAAAAACATTCGAACGGCCAGATTAATCACTATCGATCTAGTCTCGGAAAAGTTAAATAACCGATGGGCAATTGCCAGAGCAGACCGATTGCCATCCGTGAAATGACCCAGTTAACGAGGCACACAAAGCAGCGCGCTCTAAAATAACGCGCTCGTACAAATCCAGCGCGCCTATACGCGCACACACCTACGCGCGCGCCAAGCTTGGGATCCCGAGAAGAAGGCTAGTATAAAAAGGCACGCGAAAAATCCACACACGAGAGAGAGAGAGAGAGGCGGGAAGAACGGTTTAGACGTTTGGCGCGCCGATTGAGCACCACTGCCGCGTGGCCTCGAAATTGTTTCCGCCGAAAAAGAGCTCTAAGAAATTCGCGACGCGCTCGAAAGAGAGAGAGAGAAGCGGCTGCGAGGGAAGGAGAGAGGAGGGCCTGCCGGCGACGCCGGCCAACGTACATTTCCATTCACAAATTCGCTCGTGCGGGCGAGAGAGAGAGAGAGAGAGAGAGAGAGAGCGTTCTTAGAGTAGAAGCCGCGCCGGCTGACGCTCTGCGATATATATGCCCTCCTCTCTTTCTATGCCTATAAGCTCGCGTAATCTAATATGCCGGCTAGCAACTCCGTCCTCTCTCAACCCAATAGCCCCTTTTTCTATACTCAACTTTTCTTCTCTACTTTATTTAGTTTAAAGATTGCAAAGTTAGATAATTAGATAAATCTCGGTAAGTCGTTTTGTCGGTGATTACAAAAAATTAAAAAAAAAAATGAATAATAAAGAACCAGTCGGCAGAGTTATTCGATGCTGAAAATTGGCGGTATCGATTACGCGCGCGAACATTCGCGGCTTCCGGCAAATTGGGCTCGTTAATTTTCAACTCGCCGAATACACCCGGTCATGACGCGGGTATAGAGGGGGAGGCGGCTATTGGTAATGCGGCTCGCGCGCGCAATTGCGTAATTTATTCGGTGCGCGCGTTTTTCCGGGCCGACTCCGAATGACAAAGTCCGCGAGAGTGCCAGAGAAAGAGATAGATAGAGTAGCAGTGCCTGCTCGACTTATGCATATTCCATGAGTATATACATCGCGGGAAGTGAGAAGGGGGGGGGAGAGAAGATTCGCGGACGATCGAGCGAGCCGCACGTGGTGTCCGTCCGCCTACTTCGCCGGTCCCACGCGCCGTTTGGCCAACATGGCGCCGCTGCCGCCGACACCGCCGGCGTCGGGCAAGGTCACGCCGCCGGCCGGGCCCGGCTCCCGCGCGCGAACGCCTCTCTTCTCTCCTGCTCCCTCTCTTGCTCTATACGCTCGATTCTCCTCCTCTGCCTCCCCCCGGCTCTACGGGCTTTCTTTTCGCTTTCTTCTTTTTCGCCCTCCCTCCCCCCTTTTTTTGCTTAGACTCGGAAGGAGGAGCTGATAATGCGCGATTATAACGTACACGCGTGAGAGCCTCGGGATCGAGAAGTTGGCGGCTGAAGACTCGGTTTTTCGCGCGAGATTTGGATTGATTGCTGTAGACGGCGAGCGCGGACGGTTGCAATGATTTTGTTGGTGGATATTTTGGTTTAGAAATATTATCAAACGTGTTGGTTAGAGTTTTTTTTCTTCATTTTATTTTATATGTTCAAACGATTATTTTAATGTAACTTCGTTGAATATTTATCAAAGCAATGGAATAATTAAGATGAGCAGTTGAATACCAAATTATCATATGAGCTGGCTTGTATAATAAACGAATGAATTTCGTTAGTTGATCCGGCAAGTGTAAAAACTTGATAGCCGTGTATAACTTGACAGAAAATATTATGTGCAATAAATGTTAAATAAAAAAAAAAAAGAATAACAGGTAGACATTAGTATAGTTACACTTTCATAATACATGTGTATGTATGCATAAACAAAAAAATTAATGGAATTGTTTAAATAAAAAATGATCGATTGTGCAATAAACAAAAAATAATTTTCCTCAAAACCCAGTAATCCATTCATACTTCTATCAAAAAGAAGTATCGCTTTATTTCCTTCAAACGCTTGCATGTGTAATATGAATGATGCTTGGGCGCTTACCTATAACATGCTTACGAGGCTTCGCAAGTTTTAATGAAAAAATAATATACATTTATACATTTTATTATGTGAGCTATAAAATTACGATTTACATTGTTGATTATCATTACATTGACTATACTGACCTATTTAAAAACAAATTTTTTTTATCTTTAATAATACTTAATTTAATTTTTAAGCATTAGTACAATGGTTTTTCCATTAATTAGAAAAAGACGTAATTCATTCTTAATATCTAATTGAGGGATAAATCATTCGCGTTGAATTACGATAAAACTGCCGAGGCATAAATATTAGGGAAATGTACATTCCACACGCGTAGGCACGCCAAAAATATATTCCAGCGCGGAAGCTCGCAGGGCCAACTCGTTTGGTTGGCTCACAGTTCACGGAAGGTCCTAGATAAATTTCCGTCGTACAGGTTAGAAACTCGAGCGTCACCTTAAATTCGTTACATCCGCAGATTCGTTTAAAAATCGTGCGATCTCCTTTATCGACCGTATACAATTGACTCCCACAACAACTCTTCCCAATTCCAATCTCATCAATGAATTTTCTCCACCATAACGTTTCCAAGTGCCTACTTCTTCAAACATAAAAATTAAGGCCCCACCCATTGTCTCCTATAGTTCGAGCATAGCCAAAAGAGATTCAGTCGTAATTTTCATTACGAGCTCTAACGTTTGAAAACATCCTGCCATTATTTTCACCATTATGCGCATCAGAGTAGCGGCAGCAGTATCCCCCAACACCTTAGCCTCCACAACAAGCTATGGCGAGAAAGGTGTGAGAGAGAGAGAGAGAGAGAGAGCACGTGAGGTGTCAGCCGTTTGCGAAGAAGGGCGAGAGAGCGTCGTCCCATGCATCAGGGCACTCTCCTCGGCTATCATCCAAAGTTCATTGGCATAATTTCCTCGAGCATGTCTGATAAGTGAGAGCGAGAAAGAGGCGAGAGAAAGCGGGGTTCACGCACCCTCGGCCATTCATCCCCCATGCCCGTGACAAAAACAGGAGAGCCCGCGAGCAACGAGGAAGGAGGGAGAGAAGCTCGAAAGAGGACAGGAGGAAGAGAGTGTGTATGTGTATGTGTGTCACGAGGAGATCGTACCTGCGGCGTACATAAGGCCATAGGCCTCGCCAATCATCTACATATAAATACCGAGTACAACGTTTGAATTAATATAAGGCGTTATATATTATAACGTTTATGGGACGCGTACTTGACTTATGTACGGCGTTGCGGCCTGCAGGCCTCGCTGATTTATAGATCAGCAGCAGAGAGACCGAAAGAGAGAGATATGCTCTCGCGGATATACGCGTCTCTAGGGCTTTCTCTCTCTCTACCTTCTCTAGGGCGTCTCTAGCTCTGTAGAGGACCATGTCGCAACGAGCTAACGTCGTGACGAATTTTTCGTTCGCTCTAGGCTATAGTCTACTCCTCTTCTTTTTCTTGCCGTACGCTTTTTTTTGCCGTTCGGCTCTATAGTAGCGCTTCTTTTCCGCCCGGGGGAAATGCAAATCTTTTTCTCTCTCTCTGTTTCATTGTCGGCCGGTGACGAATGATTGCGCGCGATTAATGGCTTGCGTGCATGTGGCGGTTTTTCCCATTCGGCGCGTTCTCCAAGAGCCGCGATTCGTTTTTTTGTCTTTCAATTTTGCACGTCGAGTGTGCGACAGTCGTTGGAGATAATTTATTAAGGTCCCCCCACACCTGCGCTGCGGCTCTCCTTTTGCATTTAAAATCATCCGCGGCTCGTGATTTTTCGTTGTTCTCCTTTTAATTATTATACCCGAGAGAAAAAAAAGGAGATAAGGAGCGCCGTTACGAGAGCGAATTACTCGTCGGTTAAAGTGACGCTGCACATTATCACGGGTGGCCGGTGTTTTGTTATTTTACAAACGGGAGAGAGAGAGATGCGCCGATAAGTAGACGGACACGCCGTAACGAGGTAATTCGCTAACCAACGCCTCTCGCCGCTTCCGGCGGTCTTGTTTGAAAGAAACCTAGCGCTTTTCCCCCATAGTCTCTGTCCCTAAAACCTCTCGCTTAACGTATCGCACCGTGAGCTAAGCCAAGTGTCCGCATCTGCTTTGGCTGGGTCGGGGCTTGAAAATTGAAAGGCTTACCAGCGATATCGGTAGCCCCGAAGAAAGCTATACAGCTCGTTACGCCGGGAGAGTAGCAAAATTACGAGTAATTGGCCGGGCTCGAGAAATAAGCGGGGCCGCGCCGCCCCCTCCCAAAGTAAAAGCCGATCGTAAGGCTCTCTCGCTTACCCGATTTGTCGCGTGCCGGTACTACCCACCTGTCCTCTCCTTTCGGCTTTTCTCGCTACTGCTTTCTACCCCTCTTTACGATCCTCCAATTTACGGAGCCGCCTGGTTTTTTTTTTCTTTAGAAATTTTCGATGTAGATGCAAAGCTGATCGAACGAGCATGAGTCGAGCTAGAGCTTCATTAGCCGAGAGAGAGAGCGCACGATTAGATATTAACGCTCGTTCACGCGTGTACCTGGGATACTTAAGTAGATACGGAACTGATAAATCGACGGCTGCAGCTGTATAGGATGAAGGATGTTTACGCGGAGGGTAAAACCGAGAGCGCTCCCCGTGACATTACGTCGCAATCTCAATTGCCCGAAAGAACGAGGAGTAAACAAAATTCCTCGGCCGGTATCTGAGACGTATTTCCCGAAGGGAGTGCTACGCGGTGGCTTGAAATTTTGTTTTTTGCCACGCGCTAAATTCCCGGCGTGTCGATATAACGAATTACGATGGGACTGCAATGTTACGGAAGGGGAGGAGGTGGGGTGGAAAAAAACGGGTAGAAGAACGACAGGTGTGGAACTTTTCCGCATGTCATCGCGCGTAAGATGAGCCGACACGACTGTCATGCACGTGGATCGCCCACTTTCGCTCGAGCTTGTTTTATTTTTTTTTCTTTGGTTTTCGCTGGTCTGCAGCTATCTGTTTTTTTTAGGGGAGGGGGAGATTCGGTGGTAGCCGGGTGATTTAATAGTTTTGTTTGTGAAATCGTTCGAATTGAAGGGCCGATAATTTAATTCATTTAAAAAAGATAAAAGAAAAAAATTCATGCAGGGGAAAATTTTATAGAGCCAGAGCGGTGTCATGTGGATGAAAAGTTCTTAGTATGCTGAACAAGTTTAAAATGCGCGTTGCAGAAATAAGTAGCGCGTGAAAAACTGTCGAGTGCGTCATTGTTTCATATAACACATGACGTACGATTTTAGATATACGTACACAGAGAGCTCCCTCTTTCTCTCTCTGTCGACTCTTCTCGTTTCACCTGACGCCCATGAAATTTAGTATATGTAAAATTGCGTACACAAGTTTCTAAATAGTAAACAAATTCTTTCGTTTACTTTTATATTTGTCGTTTTAAAATATCAATTGCTTTCAAAAGTTTTAAAAACAAAACGTCAAATGGTTTACTGTTTTATTAAATTTCACGGACAACGCGAGTAACGAAAACTTGGCGAGAAGAAAGTTTAGAAAATTTTCCATACCGTATAGTAAACTTCGATCTTTCCCCCCATTGACATTTGCTTCTATTGAATTCGACATGGAGATGTTCTCAAACAAAGTTTACGAACTTTATCCAACAGTCGAGCGCAAAGAAGCGCCAAATTTGAAATATTTATCGACGTTAACTTTCCATCCACATCATCTCTTTATTCCAACATCAGCCCAACACAACCAAAAAAAAACGAAACTTGCCCATAAAGCTAAATCTCGTGAAAAGCACATATCCATAGCAATCATTGCCCGCGCTTACCGCGCCCACGCGCAGGCTTCGCTTTAATAGAATCCCCAGCGCTCGATTTATCCAGCGAGGTCTCGGGTCTATAAGAAGGTACTGGGGTGGTATAAGCAAGACCTCCGTCGTCGTCGAGGAATCCGGCCCAAAACGAAAGGCCTTAGATGCGCGCGTGCGAGCTTGCTTTAGGGCAGCCAAGGAGGAAGGAAGTGCTATCTTTAGCCGGCGCACTGAATGGCCAAAGGGGGAGAGAGAGGGAGCTTTGGCTTCCGTTCGTTAATCGGCCCGGTAAAGGGGGGAAACGACGACGAAAATACAAACGACTTTGCCCTATACGCAGCTTTTTCCTTCTCGCGGGAGCCTGGGATTTTCAGAGTTTTGATCGTCGCTGAGGTTATACTCGCGCGAGCATCAAAATACTTATGTCCAAGAAAAAGAGAATGTTTGCCGTGGCTAATGCGAGACGACTAAAATTGGGAGAGAGAGAGAGAGGCTCGTTGGGAACGAGGAAAGTGCAGGCGGGAAAAGGGATGACTTTTTGTTTTATTACGTCTGCGCGCGAGCGCCGAGAAAGCTCTTTGAACGCGCTTGGACTCTGCAGCGTCTCTCCCAGAGACGCCGCTTGTTTTCCGGAGCTAAACATATACACCGCTTGGCCGGCGACGATGTTAAGTGACGTGGACGTTAGGATATCGGAGCCCTCGTGCTCGCGTTGTTTCGCGGAAAGTTGCTAGTTTAGAGAAATTTTTCAATCTTTTTTTTCTTTCTTTATTTTTTTTTGGAGGTTATGTAGTTGTGAGAAATTTTGAAAGATTAGAATGGAGTGGAGGGGCTGAGCTTAGACGTATATTTTTGTGTTTAAGATTCGTCGGTCGTTAGAGAGACTCTTTGGGTCGAGCGCGCCGGACGAGATAAAGATGTTATCGCGTTGAGTAACTGAAGGCGTAAAGCGATCAACTCTCCGTTCTGTAAGAATATGTTTTTCGTTCGACAAATCTCTCTTTTTTACGGGGAAATGCAAGTGATATACGCTGTAGCTTACAACGTTTGACTTGATTTTAAACGAGACGCAATTTTAACGCTTATAAAATTGAATAATGTACCGTTAAATTAATTAAT
The DNA here is from genome assembly GCA_030522585.1 of Anagyrus pseudococci. Classification (NCBI taxonomy): domain Eukaryota; kingdom Metazoa; phylum Arthropoda; class Insecta; order Hymenoptera; family Encyrtidae; genus Anagyrus; species Anagyrus pseudococci. The sequence goes on along the minus strand of JAPYYQ010000679.1, from coordinate 38,051 downwards.
AGCTTTAGCTTCGCCTAATAGCGAGTGTTTAGTCACGAATCCGTACCTAATTTACTTTTACAACCAAAACGCAGTGTCAATCGAGCTATCGTAAACAAAGCCGACGAATAGACCAACAAACATTGAGAAAGAGAGATATAGAAAGGCGTTGATTGGGCTACATACACAACGACAATTTCAAAGGCATCGCTCTCGGCTGTATCCCAAAACTCGCCGGCTAATAACAAATAATGTCGGCCTCCCTCCCGCAAAATTACGTCACTATCCTCGGGATTCCTCGGGGCCTCGCTGCGGCTCAGCTTTAGCTTTTGCCATCAGTGCGCAGAGAGCAGCGCTAACGCTCGGACGATTTTGCCCGTTATTTCTTCCGAGAGAGTGAGAGAAAAGAGCCACGCGCGCGTGTGAAATACAGTGTGTTTATTTCGCGAGCTATACAGCCGTGTCTCGATTAAAACGGGCGCGACAACTCGGGTCGTTTGTACTTGTAACGACTTATCGGTTCGTACTACTACTACTACTACTACTACTACGCGGTAACGTGTAGCAAGCCTACCTAAAGCCGGCAGAGTAAAACACGTGTGCTTGTTCAAGATGTACATGCAGCCGCAGCCCCCGCATTTATGGTTTCCCCCGCAGAAGACGCTTCAGCCTTATGATGGTTGGTTATTTATTTTTTTTTTCTTATTTCAACTTTTTTTTTTCGTCGCTGTTCGTTTAATCCATTTTTTTATGGTCATATTGGCTTTGTTTCTTTGTCGGTTTTTAGGTTATCTTTGAATGAATTTCATTTTTATTATCGAGGTTATTATTTTAACGATGTTGAAAAAAAAATGAATATCATTTTAACGTAATCTTTGCAGTAAAGAGTCATATTTGAGAAAATAATAGAACCATTGAATTTTCTCGAAACAATCGAAAAAGTAGATCAACTTTACGAAATTTATACATTAATTCACAAATACAAGGTCCCCATATTCACGAGTTCTCCTCGCTGTGCGTCCAATGTAGAATTCCGCAAGTATATAAAGGTATTCGCCGAGCAGGATGGAATTCGCCTAGCTTGTATACAGCTGCGTATAGTCGAGCTTGTTCAGGTAAACAGGCGAGCGAGAGAGAAAGAGAGAGAGAGAAAGAAAGAAAGAAAGATAGAGGTAGAGAGAGAAAGAGAGAGATAGAGAAAGCGGTGCTAATGTATATAGAACGTATAAACGCGTCACCTTGGCTCAAGGGCAGCTATCGTAATTCGCTTCCCGGAATCCTCGTGATCCAAAATCGGTGGCGAGAGAGACAGAGCAAAAGGCGGGGTGAGGCGGGGGGCGGAACGCGGCTTAGATCGGCGGGCAGCGATTGCGCTCGTTAAATCCGAGAGAGCGGTCTCTCGGCCCAGCAGGTGATCTCTCTTGGACAGTTTCGCGCCAGAACGGAGAATGGTCGTTAAGCGGAATGAGTTGAGGACGTTCGTCTGACGTTTTGCACCTGCTGTTTTTCCATCGCTCTTTCTTTCTCTCTCGCGGACTTGATATCGCGATATTTTCTTTTTTCTTTACCCCGGCTATTGCGGTCGTGTGCTCGGTTGCTAAAAGATGCGGTTTCCGTTGAATTTTCTTGTTTCGTGAAAGTCAGATGTGCGTGTTTTCGAGAGTGCGTTCGATAAAAATTCAAGATCGATCACTATCGACATAAGAATTTAAACTTTTTGAAAAAAAAAATTCTTTTTTCAATTTCGTAGTTTACGATTCTTTTTTTCTTCATAGCTCAAATCGACAACCGATTTTCCCCTCCACGCCATCTCCCCCTAAATCCTAGAGCTCTCTCGTGTGCAAAGCAAGATAAAGAAAGAGGGAGAAAGATAGAAGCTCGAAGGGTGAGGCCCTGTAAACAGTATAGAGCAGGAGAGCCTTAGCAGCAGCAGCAGGCTAGCAGCAGCAGTCGCAGAACCGTTAGCTCTCCTTATATTGCTTTTCTACGCGCACAGGGGGTTTTGGGCGTGTGTGTGCAAGCAAAATTTCCTCCTAGACGCGCAACGCTCTCCTCTTTCTCTGCAAGAAAGCGCGCTTGCTAGACGAGAAGCCCGCCCCTACTCTTCCCCCCTCCTCTCTCTCTCGTAACGTTATACACGCTCTCGCGTGTGTGCTATACCCGTTTTTCACGGCTAGTTGCAGGCTCGGCTGCGCAGCCGTCTCTCGAGCTCGCCAAGACAAAGATAGAGTTAGCGACGGTTCAACCGAAAATTTTTTGAAGCCTCGACTTAAAGAGAGAGAGAGAGACTAGACAGACGTGCAAAGTTGGCCGTTATCTGTTTCGCGCGCTGTTCGTTGATAAGAAACTTGGTTGACTTTGCTCTCTATTTCTCTTTGCGCCTTATTCTCTCTCCCTTAGCGGCTTGTATCTCTCGTTGCTTCGCGGCAAAATAAGCTCTCCGATGGGCCCCGGCTTCCAGCGCGGGGAAAAACCGTTTTCACCTTATCGTCTTTGCCGAGCGATAAGAAATTCGCGCTCGAGTCACTTTAGTCCACAGCGCCAAATATTACCGAGAAAAATTCTCTCTTTTTTTCTTCTTCTTCGTTTCTTATCTCGTTGGAATTACCATATTCGTTCGATTCCACAAGCCATACACTCGTGTAATCCACAACTTTCCTTTTCTATTTTCCGACGTCGACTCTCTATCCATGCTCCGGAATCCAAAATTCGCCGGTAGCATCGTCTCTCATCTTCCCGCAGCATACGCTTTTTTTTTCTCGTCACCGAATCACTCCAATCCCCCGTATACAGCTTCGTCAGGCGTTACATTGCAAAGTATATTGCGTGGGTTAGGCTGAAGCTTACCCGAGGTCGCGTATACAGCCAAGCCGGGCGCGCGCACACATGAGCACTCGAGGCTCGGAGCTGTATTATATGCTGCTGCTGGCGGGCGCGCATTGTGCTGCAGCCGTGGCTCTCTCACGCTGCGAGGAGAGAGAAAGAGAGAGCTGCTAGCAGACGCAAAGAAACAGCGCGCGCGCAAAAGAGAGAGAGAGAGAGAAAGAAGGAACCTAGACCCGCGTGATCTCGAGCGAACGAGAGAGAGAGAGAGAGAGAGAGAGAGAGAGAGCCAGGAGAGGGCCTGCTCGGTTCTAAGCGCGCACGAAAATCAAAGGTGCGCCGTGTAGAAGAAAGGAGCGCAGGAGGAGAATGGGGGGTGAGAGTAGCGTAGAAGAGAGGGGAAGAGCGGGCTCTCTCTCTCTCTCTCTCTCTCGCTCGATCATGGAGAGAAGCCTGCAGGAGAGAAGGACGAGGAAGGGAAGTATGCCACAAGGCCACAGACCGAAAACCGATGCTGTATAGAGCCCCCGCGCTCCTCTCTCGCGCTATGTAGTCGCTCTCTCTCTCCCTCTTCCTCCCTTTTTCTTTTATCTTGCTTTTTCTCTCTCTCTCTCTCGTGAGCTCAGGCAGCGCCGCTCATGTGCCCAACCGACTAACTGCTCTAATTCCTGCGCGCCGGAGCGATTTGTCGATCGGACCCTCTATATACGCAAGAAAGAAAGAGAGAAAGAGAGAGAGAGAGAGAAGGAGCGAGTTCTTCCAATCTCGCTCCTTACATTGCCAAAGAGCTCGTTGTACTCTAGCTCCTTTCTCTCCTTATCCTCCTAGATCTCTCTCGCGCTCTCTTCTCTCTCTCACTTTTTCGGTTTGTCGCGTTCTCTTTTTTTTTATACTTCCAATTTCGTGATATCGATCGCACAATGCCAGATTTTTCGCTAAATCAGAGTAGAAATCTTTTTTTTTTCTTTACGAGCCACGCAAGCAGCCAAATTAGGCGAAACTTAGTTCTTCATATGTTTGATTTATACTATTCCACAACAATGGGATTTCTGTACTCAAAAAGGTTTTACGACCAAATCAAAAGCGCTCGAATGATATTTTGAGCGACGCCTTAAATCGAGGCCCACTTCGAGAGCGAAAAAAAATATCCGTAACGCAGGTATATATCAGCAAAAAGCAATTCCGGGTGCAAGCAGTGACCGTCTCTCTTTCTGTAAAGCCCTCGTGCATTAAGCCATTACGATTCCACGGTAAAAGCAATAAAAAAAAGAAGCGTAAAAGAGAGAGAGAAGAGAATGAAAGAAAGGAGAGACAAGGGGTGTGGAAAAAGGCGAGCGAAGGCAAAGGTAGATAAAAAGGAAGGCTAATCGCGTTTTAAGCATCCGTGGAAGTGATACAAATAGAGCCTCGGTAAACGTCCGAAAGAGAGAGAGAGAGAGAGAGCCCGTGAAACCCCAAACGGCAGATAAAATTAATTTGCGGAGCCGATAGAGTCCCTCTCTCTTCCTATCCCCCCCCTATACGCGTCCGCGCGTGCATATAACCGCCGAATCGCGCGTTGTTGCGCATTATAAGTATATGCGGCTCTAAACAGGCCCGCTTGCACGTGTGTGCTGTGTCCGTGTGTTTTCTCTCGAGGGCGCGCGCGCGCGCGGCATTCGGCGAAACGACCTAGAATGCGCAAGTGGAACCAGTTTGGCCGAATACATATGCGTTCTCTAAGCGCGGAATAACTCCCCGCTATAACGCACCAGGAAGAGAAAGAGCGAGAGTGTGGGAGGAGAAGCCATGCGTGCATGTGTCTGTGTGCGTGAAGGGGGAGGGAAAAAAAGGGATACAAGAAAGAGAGGAGTTCGATATGCGGAGGAGAGTGGGGGAGCCGGGCGCCCTTGAGGATACAGGAAAAGAAAAAGAAAGGAGAGGGAGAGAGAGGGAGCGCATTAGGAGGATGGTGTGCGTTGGCGATGATGATGATGATGCGTCGAGAGGAGGCTCGACGATAGGCGATAGGCTCTCTGCCTTTTTGTATAAGCCTCTATATGCGGACTTTGACTAATTGGGGCGGACCGAGGAGGAGTATCTGCAATTGTTTCCGAGCGTTTGCTGCTGCGTGCATATTTAGAGCGATATATAGGTAACGAGCGTCGCGTATAATTGATTAGAACGATATTCTTCTCGGAAGGCCGGGGAATTCGCTCCGGGCGTAATTAAAACGGCGTCTAATAATCGGCGGAGGAAGAGCCGAGAGGGAACTCGCTCTTTTTTTTCCATACGCGTATATACGACTTGGTGGCCGAGAGCGAGAGGAAAAAGAGAGGCGCGCATCCGGTGCGAGTGACGCGTCCGAATTATTTTTAACTCCCGGCATAAAAACACAGAGCAGTCGTACAGGCGCCCCCGCACGTGCTTCTTTGTCGCATTATCTCTCTCTATGCCTCTTTCGTTGAGCTGCAGCGATCACGCATGCATCGGCCAGCCGTCACGTGGAGAATATATATACGTTCGGGTAAATATACGCGTACCTCGTACGTCGCGGCGGGCATCAGTCACTTTTCTACTCGGCGCACATCTATATATATACACGCGTACACTCGCAGGCTCTCTGCTCTCTCTCTCTCTCTTTCGCTGCTAATACGGCGGAAGGGTGAGCACGCGGCAAGAGAGGACCTTGAAGCAGAGAAAGAGAGGGGCCCGAATATACCCGGGCGTGCGCGGCTGACCCACAATAAAGGCACTTGCCGTCCTCCTCGTTCAACGGAACAATTCGCTCCTCTGTGTGCGCCGCCCCCTCTACCCCCCCCCTCCCTCTCCCCTTACAGCCCCGACAGCCCCTGTTCGTATACGGAGATAGAGGCCTGCCAGGCCAGCCCTGCTAACCTACTGTCTAGAGAACCGCTCGCGAACAAACACGTGTGTGTGTGTGTGTATGTGGAGTCTCGACACTGTATGCTTGTGTGTAAGCATTTGCCCGCTCTCTCTCTCTCCCACTCTCGTCTTCGCTTCTGCGAGCGGCTGCAGTTCTCTAGTTCGTTCGTTCCCTTATTTTCTTCTCTTTCTTTTTTGTATTCCTTCGTTTTGTTTCTCTCTCGGCTTTAGCCTAACCCCGCGCGCCGGAATACTGGAAGTATTTCGTTTCGTCGTTTTGGAAATTGCCCTGGCTTATTGGCAATTTCGGTTGTTTTATGTTTCTACCCTCTCTCTGTTTCTCTCGATTTACGGCGCTTTATTTCGCGGCTCGTTAATTTATTTAATATCCACGTCGCGCCTGTACTTTTTTTTCTATTCCAACATTTTGCCACGGTTTATTTTTTTTTTTTTTCAATTCCACCAAAACTCCGTGTACTCTACATTCCCCTGTGTCTTCTACAAAACAACCAGCCGTCTATAGCCCGACCTTTCGTATAACGCTCACCCTGCGTAAAACCCTCCTTGCGCACGAAGGAGCGTCAGTTAAAATTTGCCTATGCACAGCATTAGCATTTTCATAGAAACGAAGGAGGCTGCTTTCTCGCTCTACCTGCCGGCTCGTTAAAATTTTCAAAAATTCTTCCTTACCCGGCATAACAATTCCGTCCTTTCAAATGTGCTCATTAGCAAATACCCCCCCCCCCCTCCACCTTTTTACAATCCCAGCCCTAGGCCTTCATACTGTGCCAGGGTTTTTCTCAGGCTAACGGTAGACTCCCTATAATGCTTCCTAAGGCAAGCAAATTTACACCATCGCATATCCTGCGGATTTACAACTTTCCTTACGACGACGCGTCCAGCTACTGCCGCCGACCATCTGGCTGTGTGCGTATGCAGAAGTCATGCACGTCGGTCGTTTTCCCGGGGTGCATCAATAAAACTTAAAGGTCGAGAGGCGATAGGTATCCCTTGCCGTTTTTACAGCCGGCTTCGTGATCTAAGCCGATCGCTATTCGGATTAGGACAAGCGTGTTTGCCCGTGTCCAGGCTATATGCGGAGTTTGTCGTCTGCTCGTTGTGCGTTTAGCCTGGGCTAAATCGTGAACGTATAGGAAAGGTAAAGTGCGCAAAGAGAGATAAGGCTGGAGAACGATTTTAGATAGTTTGCACGGATGTTGCAGATCTTCCAAATTGTTTTATTGAAACTTTATTATTTTAAATTTTTGATCACACGTGTAATATCAGTTTCATATTTCTCGACTTGTAATTCGGGGGGCTTTCCCTGACTTGTGCCTGACGTCATTGCTCGTGTGTACGTAGTCAATCTGAAGTGTAATCGATGCAGGTTACATATGCCGCTGCGTTGATATAGCCGCTTCACGGTATAAAGAGAGAGAGAGAAAAAAAAGAAGACCTTGCTTCATGCTCGTATTTAAAATTCTCAAAACAGCACATTTGTTGCCCACATGATTGTGCTTCGAAATAAATATTCTCCAAAATCACTCAAACAAAACGTTGCTTCCAAATAAAACATCTCCAACGCCATTATATCCAAGCATCGTCGCAAGTGAGTAAGGAACGAGCGTCGCTTCTAAAAGTGCCATATCCATTACGCTTAATCATCAAATCGCTCCTAATGCCCAAATGCTGAAGTATCACCCCACTTCATCCTCGTAAAAGCTTCAAGCCCCCTGGTAACCGCGCTATATTTACAAGGCCGGCGATTCTCAAGCCCGTATAACTCACGGCAGAGAGCACAAATTAAAAAGCCCACAATGTCCTCTCGAAATCGTCCCGTACGCGCACGATGCCGCTCGGTATAGGCAAAGAGAGAGAGACAGGTTTTCGTCATATTTCGGCATCGACGATAAAAAAAAAGAGAGACCTCCCTCTGACATCGCCGGCCATAATGAAGCGCGAGAGTTGGCGAGAAATTTCGCGCTCGATTACTTCGGGGGCCCGGGATGTACGTGCGCGCCGCCCTGGATTATATCGGCGACAAGTAGGCGCGCAGGGGGGGGGGAGGGAGGGACGCGCGTAATAGGATTAGAAGCTGCCGGCACCGGCGCTCGCTCTTACGCTAATTCATGGGACGCTGAGCGCAAGCGTTCGCGCGACCTCTCTAACACACGCACATGGATGACGAGACGGTTGGCTCGACGATCTCTTTGCATAAGTATTCCCAGCTTCGTGTGTGCTTATTCGCTCGCTAGGTTTTTGGATAAGAGGAGGGGGGGAAGTCGGTAGGGGGACACGGAGTGCTTATTTAATAATTCATATGATTAAGGCAAGTACAAGTATGCGCGCTTGTAAGTCGCTCGAGTGCCGCTCGCTCTTTTTTTTCTTTCCTTCTTCTTCGTCTCTCGTTCTGTATACGAGGGTTCTTCGTTCGTCGTTCCTATAAGTTCGAGGCATTAAGTGACAATAAATTTTCGACGACGCACGTTTTAACTTGGATGATTTTAACAAGTGCCACCGAGTCGAAGATAAGGATATTTTAATGATTAGAATGTTTAGTTGTAGGGTTTGAAGTTTGATAGATTTTCAATAATTTTGCTTTCGTAAATTAGGGTTTACGAGACCTGATTTTTTCTTTTTAATTATTTATTACAGTTGAAAAATTAAAGTAACGAGTTTAAGCGCACAATCGTCTATTCGCAACATTAACTTCACGTGAGTGTGACTATTCATTCCAGAGACAAAAAAAAAAGAATCCACGAGCTGGATCTAAGAATTGAAGTCAATGCGATTAAAGCCGAACGAAGTCTCGTCCGTTCCAATGCTCAGTCTACTTCAGTCAGACAGAAAAGACAGTCGGACAGAGGCGGAGTTGCACAGAGAAAAACAAACAAATCCTCCGAGTCTGAATGCTTGATACTTTAATTTCAATTCATCCCAGTGTGTCCAGCCTCGATCTTCATCTCACATGTGTATCCTCGGGGGCCGTATATGCTCCTGGGGATCCGGGGGTCGGTGCTGAAGCGCAAAAGCTTCCTCCGACATCTTCACTCTCTCTGCTTCAACAATGACCTGGACAGAGATGAAAGAGACAAAAAGAGGGAAAGAAGTATAGGAAGGCACATATGAGCGAGCGAGAAAACGAGAGAGAGAGAGAGAGTCCGCTGACGCTGGCTCTCCTCGGAAACAGGATTTATTGTTGCGCACTTGACATTCAGCGGACTTGACGTTTTCATGATGAGCCGGCACAAACGAATGTATCAAGCCGTAAAATGAATCTCATACCGATTCTCATGTCACGGGCAATGAAGCGTCGAGGGGCGCAGCAGCAGAAGCCTCGGGGGAGAGGATAAACTAAGCCGAAATTCACTTCAAAACTCGTTCCCTCCTCCTCCTCCTCCCTCCCAGGCCCTCTATCCTCCTCGCATGTCTCTCTCAACGTGTCTCCGTGCCTTCAGAAATCCAGCAAACGCTTAGAAGGATACATCTCTCCCTCCTTGCCCCCCCCTTTTTTTCGCAAAAATTTCAAAGCGAAAGCCGTCTTTTCTTCGCCGAAGTCGCAGCTCCCCTCTTACACAACATATCGCGGGCTCTTCCTCCTCCCGAAACTTCGTCCATCCGATTCACATTCAAATTGACCCCTCGCTCTCTCACTCGGCGCCTCAAACTTCACAGCCTTTAGTAGGCGCGATCGCCGGGACAAAAAGCCAGACGGACGCCGTTGCGCTACGTCCGTTAACAGAGAGCCTCTCTCGACCCTCTTGTAGCTTCTTTATTCGCGGTAGTCTCGACTTCCTCCTCGCAGCGGAGCGTCATCATCGTCGCTGCTGCTGTCGCGCTTCCGTTCCTCTCTGCCACAGATGCTTATCGGCCGCCGCTTGCTCGGCGAGATCCGAGATCGGCGGGCCGCTCTAGAGACCCTCGCTCGAAATTCGACGAGGCCTCTCGCAGGCCTGCGTGCAGACTTGGAAAAACGAAGCCGACAGCTTCCTCTCGCTGCTGCTGCTGCTGCAATTTTTTGCTGTTATTAGTTTTGTCATTGTTATCGCTGCTCCGTATAACTCCTTTGAAAGCGATTCGACAACGGCCCGACGATTAATAGAACCGCCAATTAACCTGACAAACGAATAGAATGTCAATTCATCTGCTATGTATTTTGTGAGCTCCTGTGGGTAATACAGGGAGGAAAGGGGTAACCCAACTCCCGTAACGTCTATTAGCGCGCAACAGTCTCGCGCGGGCGTCTTTGACGCTACCGGAACCCCCCTCTGGTTACAATGTGCTGCCGAGCTAGGAAAAAATAGAGCCTCCATTTATCAGGGAGGAGGTCGCCTAGACGCGAAAGAGAGAGAGAGAGCAAGGCTAGTCGTCTCTACACGAAGGTGGCCAGGGGAAATCGTTGTTCTGCCTTATATGCCCCTTCCTCTCATACTCGCTCATTCTTGCCTCTTCTCCTCTTTCGTAGACGTTGCCACTATATACTCTGTCTCTCTCCGTCCTTCTGCTGGCATAGAAGCGCGCGCGCGCGCATAGTCGCGGACTCGTCGTTTCTGAACCGGTAGAAAAACATCTGGCGTATGTGGCATAGACTCAACTCGCAAAATGAAACGAAATGAAAAGGAAATACGCGTGGATAACTAGTCAAGTTCGGCCCATATAATAGCCCACGCTTAACCAAAAAGAATAAGGAAAAAAATGTAGAGAGAAAGAGAGAGGAAAGGGGGCAAGGAGGGAGAGGGAGTGAGGACGCGAGAAAGAGAAGAGAATAAGAGGGAGAGAGAAAGAGAAGAGGAAAAAAGGTTACGAGAAAAAAGAGAGAGAGAGTCATCGCAAGAGCAGAAGGGTGGCGATATACACGTACGGAGAGGTTTCTAGGACGTAAAAGAAGGAGGGGCCTCGCTTTACTCTCGTCTTTGTAAGGTAGCCTAGGATCTAGGAGTGAGAGAGAAAGAGAGAACAAGCCGCGGGGCCCCGGCGAAATCCAGAAGTGCGAGAGCTGAAGGCCCCAAGGGTTCACATAGGGCCCCGCGAGACTCGCCGATCCTGATTAGAATGCCCCGGCAGCCGATGATAGCGCCGGCAACGAAACACGCCTGAATACCCCCCCTCTCCCCTTCTGGCATAGTTGTTATTCAATAGACCGGTAGCGATCGGGTAGACCCGGAAGCGCAGGATCCGCTGCGTTTGGGACTAGATTATACACGTGGACGCGGAACGACCGTTGCTTATCCGCTCTATACCGGTATACACAGCAGCAGCAGGACGCGATGAGTTTTTCATGGGAAAAGCGTCTAGTTTCACCGGTCCTTTTCGGTTGCACGCTCGGAGAGTCTTTCGACTCGCTCTCTCCACCTCGGCGGAATACGACACTGACGCTGGACTGCGTCTCCTCCTACTCCGGCGCGACTCATGGGAAAATAATGGGAGATGGGAATACCGAGATCCGTGTGCGACGAGTTGTCGAGCTTTGCGGTATACGTGTGTGTGTGTGGGTTCGTGGGGATAGGAGAGAGAGCTGGTTTTCTATTTTCTACTAGCGGTTTTCGAAATGTTCGCCCTTGGGTTAGCCTGAGGTTTTTTGAATGGACATAGTTTTATGGGTTGGAATGTTTCTTGTTCGGGGGTCTTGTAGGCTGATGAGGGTTTTTATTTTGCAATTAATGCTGAATTATGGGATTTACCAAATTTATTTTGATTTTCATTGAATTTTAATCGATTTATGGCGATTCGATAAGAAAATTCAAGGAGAACTGAAATTTAAATAAAATCTTAAAATTATTTGAAATAAAGTCGAGTTTCACGTAATCGAGTGACTTATACTTGAAAATATTATGATTTTCGAAGCATGTAAATAGAGCAAAAAATACAAAGAAAAATAAATAACAAATCTCCGTAAAGTGTTAAAAAATAAAAAATGAAAAGTAACAAGCCGGAAACAATCAAGCAGATGTTAACTAACGAATCCATCGTTCACTTCTGTTCCAGGCTACCAGTTTCAGAGCTCGACCCTGGTGGTGGAGCCATCCGTAGCCAGCACAACGAAGAAACGGTAAGTCCCAAATATCAACGTCAATCGTCAATAAAAGCATCAATTGGCTCTCCCTTGGCCTCCTAACCCCCAATACCCCTCACCACACCCCCATCAAAAGCCACGGCCGTGTCTCCTGGCTAACACTAGCCTCTCCCGTGTCTCAGCTTTTACGGAGCGAAAAGTATCGGCCCTCTGGTCCGCGAAAGCGAAAAACAGCCCCACCTGTCCGTTAGCTCTCTTCGCCTCTCACTCCTTCACCCCGTAGCCTCGTGTTATACAGAGCCGAGTCGTCTGTAATGACGGTAAGCCTATGAGTTATGGCTTGCTACTGCTGTTGCCTCCCTCCTTTTACTTAACGCTTTTCTTAGTTTTTCGAGTTGCCACGTATTTTTCCGCGCGCCTCCCCGGCATGCCCGAGCGGCCCCCTTAATGGCCCGAGTCATTTTGCTTGTGCGGAGCCGCGCAACAATCGTCCGCGCGCAAGCGCTCGAGAAATTGCTAGTTTTGACAAATACATCAGCACAGCCGGACTACGCTCGGCCGAATTTACACCGACGCGCGTTAGTCAGCTCGACCAAATCTATCTCATTTTTTTTACAAAATTAATTTTCGCAGAATCGCGTTATTGTTTTCAGGGATGCGAGCAATTTGCCATAGTTTCGTTCGCTATTCCGTTGATTTGACGCTGCAAACCTATGTTCACGCGCACATTCGCGCGCGTACACACGCATTTGCGCTATACTCGTGTCTAGCTTAGCGCACGGAGGATCTTTGAAGTACAGAGTCAGAGGGAGGGAGGCAGGTATAGACGAACAAAAAGTGAGAGAGGGAGGGAGAGTAGAAAGGAGTCCGTCAAACTAGTGCTGCACGAGCGAGAGAAAGAGAGAAACTAGTTTCAGCGGCGAGTTGCGCCCCTCGAATTTCGACAATAACCAGGCATTCACCTCCCCCCCCCCCCACCTTCTCTTCTAACCTCCACCCCTTTTCTTTTCTTACGGTTTTTTTTTCTCAATTTTTTTTCCTATCGCTAGCTCGCTCGCTCTCTTTCTTCGTGCGAGTTCCGATTGTTCCTTAACTAGCTACATCATTTGCACTCTCCCTCCTCCCGAGACGGCTCTCTCTCTCTTTCTCTCTCTTTTTGCATAGTCCTGCGCGAACTATGAACGTAGATCTTAGAACGCCGCGCTAACCGGAAAACGGGGGCCTGCTGCAAACGATCGAATAATGTACTGGTATAGAGCTTGCGTTAAAAAAAAATTAAGCGTAGGAGCTTAAAAAAAAAACGGAACAACTAAGTTTATAAAAAGCCGGCATTTTTCGGTTACGACGTGTCTTCTTTACAACGTAATACACGAGTGGCCCAGCACGAGCGAGGAGGCCTTTTCTTCGGCAAGAAAAATAAGCGGTTGACGAGTGCACATGTGGTCAGCGTCGACGAAATAACCGCGGATCGCGAATGGCCGAGAGAGAAGAGAAACGAGCGTGTAATTGTGGGCCCCGGCAGAATATGAGGCCCCGCGATGAAACTCGCGTGTCCGTGACGGGCGGAATGCAAAAGAGCCGCTCACGCGAAAGCTCGCCGCTGCTGGGGGAACTGACAGGTCGGTATTAAGCAAGGCGATATGGGTGTATATGACGAAGGAGGATGCCGGGGCTTTACGGGGATTATTGTTGCTTCTCGGGGATATATGGTGGATTGATCGGATCGGCGCCGGAAACCGAGGGATAATTGTAGAGTGTTAGTGGAGCCGAGGCATATTTTGCAACTTTGTGTGCAAGACTGATGGGGCCTTCTTTTTTAGGGGGGGAGGGACTCTGGCGCGAATCGCATATGGCTGGAGAATGATACACGTAAGAAGCGAAGAGGGTCTTTCTATACAAAGTCGCAAAGGTTGCAGTATGTTACTGGGCTAAATTCGAGAGTTGGCGTTCAGTTCGCGTACAGCGACTAAGTAAGATGTGAAAGAACCGAAAATTCGTGAAAACCCTTGGCAAATTCAAGGTCCGCGATAAACGAAGCGCGAAAAGCTTGGGGACGTGTAATGAACAAACGAGTTGCCCCCCATTCGGATCCCCTCTCGGCACGCGTGTAATGAGCCCTTCGCGCTAAGGCGTGTGTGTACTTGCGGTGCACTTTGCGCTTGCTGCACTTTTCGGACCCCCTCCCCTTCCCCTGCATTTGCATACGAGAAATAGGTAGGGGGGCCAGCTGCAGTGGCGAGATTGATCGCCACATACCCCCCACTCTGATTGTACTTATTCACCGGACGACCAGACGCCCCACTTACCCCCCTTGCAGGGCCTGCAATTGTTCGATTTCATCGTACGTTCCCTTACGCGCAATGACGACGAGCAACAAGTGCATCGGTCGAGTGCAAATGCAGAAGCGATTCCTACGAACTGGCTTGTTTGTCAACTACGATTTATTCCCCCCCTCGTGCTTCGTTTGTGTGTCACAGATTGCATGCAGCTTTGTGTTGTTGGAGTTTTCTCATATCTTTTTTTTTATTATTCTGTTTTTGTTTGTTTTATTGTTTTGTTTTTGATTGTTTGTACATGATTTTTTTATTGTTTTATTTTATTTTTTTACATGTCAACATATACATATATATTTTTGAATTTTATTTTTCATGTTATATATCATTATTATTTTACATTTTGAGCTATCAATTTTATATTGAATTTATTTGAATTATTTATGTTTACAATTATTTTTCATTATTATTATTTTTATTATTATTATTTCAAGTTATTTTTGAAAAAGAAAAAACTCGTCAACTGCTTATTATCTATACTAATAAACTACACGACTCAATTGAAATTCAAGAACTTCACTCGCGCTACCGCCCACTTTATCGCAACCGATCGACACCACTCATTGAAGCGTTATCTCCGCAATTATTGCTTCTCGAGCAATCAATTTTTTCGAAAAAAATAAATAAATTTCAGGTTCCCGATGAATTATCGCAATAAGGGAACGCCGATAAGCTCACTTAGCGCAAATAAAGTTGCGCACGAAGCATAGTCCGCAATCATGCGTCTGCAAATTAAGACCGTCAATTGCACGTTATATCGCGGGCTTTAATTACCTTTCGCAACAAAAAGAAAAGAGAAAAAAATAAGACAGCAAGAGGTAGTCCGAGATAGAGAGAAATAAGAGTTAGCCGGCGAGTCCTAATAACCCGGAGAGTAGCTGGCGAACCGGCAGCAGCCGCGAGCTTTAAAAAGCCCTCGTAAATTCGGGGAAAAAGAAACTTAAGGAGCAACGGCGGAAGGACGGCCGCAGACATACACACTGCACAAAGTAGGAGGAGGAGGAGGTGGAGAAGAAGAAGGATGATGATGAAAGTGCATCCTCGGTGTCTACCTCCACCTCTTCCTGCTGCTGCTGTTGGCGGTCTCGAAAAGCGTTGCATGCGGCACGCGCCAGTCTCGTGTGCATTCCCCCCACCACACTCGCCAGCCCGCCAGTCAGCTCACTCTCTCTCTCTTTCTGCACTCGTTTTCCTTTTCTTCCTTTTATGCTGCCCCTTCCGTCTGCAACGTGTCTCTCTCTCTCTCTCCCTCCCTTCTTTTCGCCCTCGTGTTTATTCGACTCGGATCCTCGCGCTTCTCTGCGCCCCCCCTCTCCTTTCGGCGAAGTGCATGCGCGTGGATGCACCGCCGCCACGCGCTCGCTCGCCCGCAGAATGCACTTGTTGCACCCGGTGGGCCGGCTCGTTCACTCTCCTCTCTCTCTCTTCTCCGTCTTCCCCTTCTTACACTCCACTCGGCGTATTATGTTCCACGGCATAGCTCGCGTGGCGGCGGATTACACACAGCCGGCCTGCGTGCGCTGCATTCTCTCTCTCTCCTGCCCTGCTGCTGCTGCACACGGCTATCTGCTTGTCCGAATGCGAGAACGGCGTGCGATAAACGACCGGCTCGGCCCTTTATATACTACTCTCCTCCTTTTTTTCTTTCTCTCTCTCTCTCTCTCTCTTTTACCCTGCAATCATGCCCGGGAGAATAAGAGACCGAGTCTGCCAGAGTGGGCTTGCATTTGCGGATGGTCGTAACGATTCAATTGAGGGGGGCTCCGATCGATCGCTAATTACCGATTATCTTGCACCGCGTGACGGCTCATCCCTGTGCGTTAATTTCGACCGATTTTCATACTGAAAACTTTAGGCGAAACACCGGTAAAGGAATTATCAACGCAGTCGTATATTTCGAAATTTGCAACACTTGTTGCGTCGTCTATCTTACTCGGACGAGCCAAGTACTAATTAACCCGGCTGTTATGCCGGTCAGTCGGTCGGATTGCACAGTCGCGGCATTACGATGCCCAACTGGCCCTTCAGCGCACTCGCGGCGCCTTATGTCGGGCCTGTCCTGTCAGCGCGAGAACTCTATATAAGCGAATGGTGACGTTTCATTTTCGTTTCTCATGCCTTCCGCGCTTTCTTTCTCGCCTCTCGTTACTGTTGCATCCTGCCGTTGTAATTTTCATTTCGCGCTTAAAACCCTGCGTTTAATTAGGTCATGCTTCGCCAGATGCAAACCGACGATTTACGAGACAGAGAGAGAGAGAGAGAGATTCGCTTCTCTTCTCACACAGCCGGCAATGTATAGTTGCGCATATCAATATCTCTCGTGCGAGCCTAAAGTGGTCATCAATCTAGTTCTACAAGTCCGAAGCAAAGAAAAAGAAAAAAAAGGAGAGAAACGGCAACGGCATTAACCACGGCAGTTGCACAAGTTAACAGGATCGGCGTTATCAACGACGCGGGATCTTAGACGCGCTTAGACAAAGCTCAAAGAGAGAGAGAGAGAGAGGAGCCCACGGGTGCGACTAAACCAAATCCGGCGCCATGGAAAAGAACACAGAGAGGCACACAGAGAACCCGGGGGCTAACCAGACGTGTCTCTCTCTCCCAAGCTTTCTTTATTCCAATCCCTTCTCGCGAGAGTAGTCCATTATGAGCGTGGCTGTATGTATGCGTGTGTCTATTATTCTACGATAGTTTCGCATGCACCTTCTTACACGAAGAGATCGGTAGCGCGGCTTACTGGTTCCGCGGAGATTAGGATCTCTCCCCAGATGTATACACGCACACATATGTATGTTTTCCTGCGCGAGCCGGGGATTATTAGACGAATCCCCCCCCCCCTTTGCCTACTACAAGCCGCGCGAGCGAGCAGCAGTTGACGCGTTAAGGCAATGTGCCCAGCGCAAACATTTCGACGACCCTCTACCCCCCCTCTTCCGAATCTCTTTTCTCTCCTCCGGGCTATAATGAGCCCTTTGACCGGAATATATCCCTCTACCTCGCCCCTATACGACAATTCTCGCTCATTCCAACTCGCTTCGTTTCTTTATATTCTCCGCGTTTCCTTATTCCTCGACTCTCTGTTTGCTCGGGGCTCTACAGGATCCCCATAAAGAAACGGGTATTCCGGCTGCTCACCTCCTCGTCGTTGTCCCTTCGTGCGTATTTCAAAGAGCGCGCGCGCGTGACGCCGGAAGATCGAGCTAGCAAGATAAGCGCATCATCTCGCGAATATTTCGCCTGTTCTCTAATCAGCTGCCTTCTAAGACTCTCTTCTTACGCAGTTGAGAGCTCTAGATTTTATTGAACCTTATGGGTTTATTATTTTTTTTTTCTTATTTATTTCAACACCCAACTTTTGTTCATCTCAATACACTCACAACGAGTTGAGTGTGCAGCGAGGTTGTTAAAATAAAAATCATCGGATCAAACAAGCGTAATTTTTTGTTCCTCCGTTATTTATGCGTGCATTAACCGAGCTCCGATGTAAATATAGATGATAGATCGGTCGTAAGATCGGTAACGCGCTAACCTCCCGAGTCATCCTCGGTAGTAATTAAGAGGGAGTTTTATTAGCAAAAAAAAAAAAGACGACAGAGTCCCTTGCGAGAGCAGCGATAACAAATGAAGATACACGGGTGTATATAAGAAAAGAGGGAGGTTCTGGGAGGACGCAATTACCAGAGATTAAAGTGGCGCAGGTGACAGAGAAGCGAGAGAGAGTAGACCTGGCCAGAGCACCGGACACCGCCTGACTAATGAATCGACGCTGACGAGCAGTTATTCGCGGGCCTGCGTGTGTTTTTTCTCTCTCTCTCTCGGCTTTTATCGCTACATAAAACCCGGCTCGAATCCAGGAGGGAAGGTGGCGATGAATCTCAAAATCGGTTGCACCTGCATCATCCTCCCTCCCCCCTTGCCCTCACCATTCGCCTCATCCTCTTCACCTTCATAGCGATGCTTATCCGGGCTCGCGGCGCTCATTGAAATCGCCGCCGCGTCGGCGGCCGGTATTAAGCAATTAATAATCACATGTAAACGCGGCCGGGCTACAAGATATCGGCACACTCGTCGGCGAGAGAGAGAGGGCCTCCTCCTTTTTTTACACGGCGGCCAGGGGCAATCGATGCGGTAGCCCTGTTATTACGACCAACTCTCTCTCTCTTAATGTATGCAAACTAAGCGGCCTTTCTCTCTCGATCTTTATGCCGCTAATGGCCGTGAACCGTGTTATTTGGCTTTGTTTGCACGCCGCGCGCGTGCGCCGATTGCCGCGATAACGACAGCCTCCGCGCGCGCGCGCCTTTCGTACGGCTAAATTGATTTCTTTCTTCTTCGTTTTATTCTTTTCCCTTTCGCTTTTACACGAAATTTGAATTATCCCGGTAATAATCGATCTGTAAGACGAGTGTTTTTCGGTACCTCCTCTTTTTATTCAATTTTTAATAAAAGTTCAGATCGTCGTTCTCTCGGCATTTTCGCAACGTAACGAAAGCAATAAGTCCCACAGTGTACAACACCAGATTTAAATGAAATTTTCACGTTCCGTGTATTTCCCTTAACCCCTCCCCTCCTAATCCATTCCTCTATATACTCTCCCCGATTAATCCTTGACAACAACAAAGAAACGAGAAAAAAACTGTTTTCCTGGTTGCAGGGGTAGCGGCATCGCCCTGCCAGACTCGCCGGTCGGCCAGCTTGGCAACGGTTGGCGAAGGTAAGTGCCCCTCGAGCGATTCTGCTCTCCTTATGTTTAACCTGTATTTTTACGCTCGTCCATTAGTCGCTTAATTTTTTTCCAAAAAAATATAATACTAAAATCGATGATATCCAAAAATCAACGTACATTTCCACGTAACAGCGATGCGACCAAAACAACAACAAGAAGCAGGATATGCTAGTCACGAAAAACGAGGATCTCTACGTCGTGAAAATTCGTACAGAGGCCGCTTTATCGATTCTTTCTTTTTTGTACCCCCCTCCTCTCTCGGGAGAGGTGAGGGGGCGCTCCACGTAAGCCACCCTCGAGCGCGCGCTACCCATCGGGGGTGGCTCGTTCCCCGGCGTTGCTCCCTTTTCTCGTTTCGTTTTCTCGCGCCTCGCTGACTGTTATTCCACTCTTGCTACACCTTTGGCCCGGCGCGCGCTCGAACCCCTTTTTTTTCTCTTTTCCTCCTATTTTCTCGGCTCTAACCTCGTTACCAATTGGCTACTGTTTCCTTTTATCCTGCTTTCCCAAATATTAATCACCTCGCGATTTTCTTCTTTCCCCTTTCATCCAAATACACAGCGTTATAAACAATTTCGCGTGAAAATAAACGATGTTTTTTCCACAAAAGAATTAATCCCCTTTAACGCTCGCGTTTCCTTATCTCTTCGCTTCATCCCCACACCACAATAGCTCCGCTCGAGCATTACCCACAAAGTTTCTCTCTCTCTACCCATCTCGAAACTTACAAGCAACATGCCTAACTTTATCTAGGCGCAACGTTTTTCCTTGCAGTAACCTCCCTTCCTCGTTCCTTCTCTCTCTTTCTCTCGCACACACACACACACACGTACACTTTCCCCACGCGCGTGCGCACAATCATTTGTTCGCATATCCCTAGAGACGTCCTACCCCCCCTCTCTCCACGCTTTCCCTTTCTCCGATCTCTCGCGACCTTTGTTCCCGTTCGAAGCGTCGTCCCCATCTTTCTCGCTCTCCCATTTCTCCACCTCATCCGCGTTTCTCCGTCTGTTAAACAGGGCTTTTCGCCGCGGGCAGCTCCTCCTTTCTTTACTAGCCTACAGCTACCAACCACCCTATTCTCTCTTTTCCTTTTATTTCTCACGACAGCTCCGTTTCTCTCTCTCTTTCTCTCTCTCTCGCGCGCGTACGCGAGGAATATCTTTATCTCGCTCGTGCCAGAATCCGGAACTCTCTATCGACGATTTCGCGAAATCGGAGAAGGCCCTCTTCATTGTTTGTGGAGGGGGAAAAAAGGCCGGTAAATCGAAGAATCGTATTCGAGAACGATGGAGAGATCCTCGATTTGCTCGCCCTCCTGCTCCCGCTTCTCCGCAAAAAGTGATTTCTCGATGCTCGTACACCTATATAGACGCGTTAACCTCCATTTTTAGAGCCGAATACACAAAAAAAAGGGGGATAAAATTGATGATCAAAGCGTCATTTATAAATTTTTTTGTTCGTCACTTTATTTACGAGACAGCCTGGAAACAAGAAAAAAAAACTGTCGTATTTGTCTTATTAACGGAACTAAACGTGTAATCGCTTCAGGTGGCGGAGGTCATAACGAAAAAGAAGCTCGGCTTTGTCTCTCTCTTAGCCCCCGTTGGCTTTTGTTGGTGCGGGAGGTGTTGGCACCCATCTCCCCCCCCCCTTCCCGCCTCTCCTTATGCCTACAACCCTAACTCCCACCCCAGAAGACGAGGAGCCCAATCGATTATCCATCTCGCCGAGCGTGAAAAGCGCCGCCTGCAACGCTTATGCCTGAATCTCTACTTGGGCTTCCGGGAACGCGTTCTGGTCTTTTTATCCGCTCGCTCGTGAGCTTGGAACATCGGGGCTCTCGTTTGCGAAATCGCGCGGACTTACTTCTTCTTCTTCTTCGTGAAGTCTTGAGAGCTTCGACAAAATTCATTAGATGGATCCTACATATAATTTTTTATTAAAGATGTGGGTTGTGTTTGGGAATATTATTAATAATTCATGGGGCAAAATTGATTCCGAGATTGGATTGTCATGAATTTTTTTTCGCGCGAGAAATTAGAAGTATTTGTTAAAGTAATTGAATACAGAGGATATGTGAATACGGAGTGATTAACAAGAAATAAAGCTGTTTCGTTATCAATTAAAATCTTTCTTATCGCCAAGAAATGCTCTGATTAACGAGATTTTCATTTTGCTCTAATCGAGAGTTTTCACGACGCGAGAATTTCAATCCACGCGTACGCAAAGACCGATTTGAGTGAACATTATTTTTAAGATCTGATAAGATAAACGTGGAAGGTTCGGGGCTTGCCGCCGATGAAGGTCGTATTCATCAAAAGCAATAATACGTTCCGACCATTCGTCAATTAGGCGCTTGTCTTGTCATGACCTACGACTAATTCGAAGAATCGGCAAACATTATTCGGTTAATTTCAAGACAATATTGATTTTACATTTAAATATTTCATTCTTAGAATTCGGAATAACTTTTTCTTATTAAATAAAATCAATTTTATTCCAATAACCACCATCGACCTCTTCATCAAAAGCCTACCTCCAAAATCCCAGTCTCCGCGCAGTGTAAATTTCGAAACGATGCGCCAACCATCAGTCTCCATTCGGTTAGAGGCAAAAAAAAATAAAAGACAAACAGCAGCTATTCCCATAGACCGGCGAACGTGTAAACGGGGGCGCGAAACGAGGCGAACGCGAAAACACGAGAGAGAAAGAGCGCGCGATTAACGAGCTACAGAGTTTAGGCACATCGGTAAGGATGACCTGCGTCTGTCGGTGTAGATTCCAGGAAAGGTCCGGGGGCCTGTGTGCCTTTCGAAATGTATCGATGGCCCCCTATGCCAGCCGCCAAGGTTTTTCGGCTCCGCCTGCAGACGCGCGCGCCTTTCTCTTTTTCGGACTGCTTCCTAGGATTTTCGTAAAGTTTCGCCCATCGCGATGTAGTTGGCGAAAATTTCACCGATTCCTTCCACCGGTTTATCGGCAATGCTGCTATCGAAGGGTTAAAATTGTTCGATAAGAATTTTGCTGCTGCGAACGGATTTTACGCTTGGCAAACAAATTTTAATTGCGGTAAAGATCGTTGCTCGCCGCGAAGCGCTAAACGATTTTATAACGGTCCGAAGTTTGTACAACTGTGCAAGTCCGAAGTTTGTACATCGGTAAGAGTTTCCTGGAAAGGCTCTTCACGCCGTTTCGCAGGTGAGCTCGCTTCAAAATTGACCTATATAGTCCATCACGTCCTACTAGCCGAGTACTCGATAAAAAGTAGGGGGATATTAAAACTCAAACGAGTCCAAACAATGAACGCGTTTAAAATCAACGAAAAGAATAATCCAAGACCGCAGTGCACTGGGTCATCCTTCGTACACTTTCAATCCGGCCTATCAATCGGCCTAGTCAGCGGCAACAAAGGGAGAGCGAGCTCAGACAGCAGCTCTTTGTGCCGAGGCTAGAGAGAGAGAAAAGAAGGAGCGCGCGTAGAGAGCGAGAGAGAGTAACCCTAACCCACTCTATAAACGAAGCTAGCATCTGTCGCCCGCGCAGCACGCGGAAGGATATACGCGTAGCCCTGACTCCCGCTATACACGTTCCTCGAGCGAAGGGGGGGAATAGGAAGCGAGCTTTGACGAGCTGTTGCTCCTCGGTTTTTATATTGGCCGCGGCGAATAGGAACAGAATGAAAAAAAAAAAAACATCAGCCTTGGACAAGGAAGTTTTAAAGGCTGCCTTTGTGTCTAGGTGATAAAGAGATTTTGCCCTTGAGAGAGAGAGAGAGAGAGAGAGTGAGCTATTGGTGACGTGGACACTCTGTGGGCTTACGAGGGATGATTGAGTGGCTGATCGCGATGGCGAAGTTGGATATTTAGCGGTTTACAAATTGGGAGAGTATACGCGAAGGATTTCGGTATCTCTTTGCGTTTTGGCAAACTTCGTTTCTCTTTTATAACACTAACCTATATATGCGCGCGCGCGCCATTGAATAGCCTTCGCACATATATATCATGTATAGTCGATGGGCGTAGAAGCAGGTATAGAAGTATAATACCTGCCCTTGTATCCTAAACAGCTGCCAAGCGCTGCCGGGAATAACCGTTCGCAGTATACATATGTACCTGCTTCCTTGGGCTCTCGAAGCTACACGAGAATATTTTCAACTTTATAATTGCAACTTCAACGCTACAAACCTCCGCTCCCACGAAATTAAAAGAAAGAAAATAAAAAAAAAATGAAAGAATCGATCGATTTTATTCGAAGCTGAATAAAGTCGATCTTATAGCGAACAGGTCGTGCGAAGCCGTGGTATTTATTAACGCATCGCAATGAAACAGAGAACTGGATAGATAGGAGAGGAGGGGAGTAAAAAGAAATAAACGATTTCTTTATTTCACGTATGAGTCACGCATAGTTCTCGCACATACGGGAGGGGACTCGCGCGCTTGCCGGGCTCTCTATGAGAGTTCATTGACCACTTCAATATGATAATCTCGACGAAGTTACACGCACCGCGTGCGAAAGTCCGCCCGAAAGCGAGCGCGCGATATAATTCGGCTCCCGCCTCCGACAGCGGCGTTTTATCGCCGATGGAAGTTTTTTTTTTCATTTTTTCATTATTCATCGTCGAACTTCGCGGTTACGTAATCGGCGAAGATTCGCCGAGCTGCTTCTCGATTTTGCGCAGGTTCGTGAGAGAGCGATAAAGCCGTGCTGCAATATCATTCTTTTTTTTTTCGTTCAACGGACGTGATAGCCGGAGAAAAACATGACGTGGACGAGGGAAAAGTTGTTTTTCTCTCGGTAAGCACGATAATGTATTAGCCAAGAAAGGGGAGAGGGGAGGGAAGAGAACTGTAGTTCCTAGCGGCGACCACCAGGTGGCTCATTTTCAAGTCTCTCTCTCTCTCTCCTTCGTCAGCAAAAGCGATTATCCAGCTCTCGGGGCATCGGCAAGTCTCGTACATATATATACGCGTCCCGGGCCAGCCGTACGCACGTGTGCCCATGCTCCGAGGTCGCGAGGAGAGGGGATGGACTTCTATGGACACAGTCGGCCCCTCCGGCACACATCCTCGCGCGCACAGAAGGCCTCGCGGATTTTCCAGGAAAAAAGTCCTGACGAGAGAGTGGAGGGGGAAAAGCCGCTCCGCCGGCGTTACATCGCGGGTCACGTGCTCTCTTGTGAGAGAGACCCACAGCTACCGCCTGTTCGTGCCTCCCCCCCCTCGCTTCAGAGGCACACGCAGTGCGCGGGCTTCGAGAGGGGGGGCTGGGGCGGATACGAAACTGGGCGCGGCTTAGCGCGCAGGATGCACGCACGCGGGCCGTGAGCCTGAGCCCGAGGCTATTGGCCGATCGAAGGGAAAAATTCTTCACCGATCGATTTTCGATTCTGTAGACCGAGTGGAAAACTTTGGAATTTTCCGAATGACATTTTTCCCTTATTTCTCGTATTCTTTGGTTTGTCACATTCGGTGAAATTGTTTAACAATTGAATTTTCTTTTGAAAAAGAAAAATTGACGGTTCTCTTCTTACTCAGGAGATTGAACTTTTGTTAGTGAGCTAAAACTGGCGTTAGAATCTAAGAATATTATTTAATTCAATTAAAATTAAATTGTTAGCGTTCGATTAAAATTGTCAGCAATTATTGTCATTGTCGAATCAACCAAATTCCCCATAAAATTCTTCGAAAACAATGTATCGCCACTGTCGAATCAACGTAAAATTTTACAAAGCATCCCGCGTCAATTTCTCTCGGGACGAGAAGAAAACCGGAAAGAGCTGGAAGAGCCTAAGAAATAGGATAAAATATGGCAGAGGCAAAAGAAGTAGAAGAAGAAAAAGAAACAGCCTTGCGTAGCCCAAGCACAGTCGGCGGAGCATAGAAGTAGAAGAACACTCGGCAACGAGAAAAAGAAGCAGAGAAAGAGAGAGAGAGAGAGACTGTGCGTGATGTTAACGGGGAAGCGAGGGCTACAGGCGCTCTTTCTTCTGTGTATGTGCGCGCGCGCGTCAGTAGCAACACCAAGAAAGACCAAACTCCCACCATCGGTTTCTCCTGCCTCGGATTTTCCCTACTCCCCAGGCATTGGGCTCTCCCTCCTTTCCCTTCCGCGCTCCTTCTCTCTCTTACGCTCCCGAAACATAGCATCCCCGTAAGCCTGCGGCGCGACAGAGACAGCCAGACGGAAATACCGGGGTTGAGCCGCCGTCACCGTCTCTCTCTTCTTTCTCTCTCTCACTCTCTTGGTTCGACAGCGCAAATGTGAACAGAAGAGAGAGAGAGAGAGAAGGAGGACTCGAGGAGGTAAGAACGCGGCAGGAGGAGGAAGAAGGAGCGGGAGGAGACGAAAGAGCGAGCGAGCGAGCGATAGGTTGCGCGGCGCTTGCGGTCCTCGAGGAACGAAGAAGAAGGAGCTCCGCCGGCCGCGAGAGTTATGTCCCTCTGGTCATTGTGTGTCCAACACACATGCCCAGCACTACACGTCCACATACCGTCCTACGTTCAAAGGGCCATCAAAACTCCAAAGCCAAGAAGACCGAGAGAGTAAAGCGAAGAGAGAGTCTTCGCGGCTCAACCCTCGAGCGCCTCTCTTCAGTAGTAACAGCGCACACGATTCAGCCGCTTGACCCGCTAGAGACGCAAAGAAATAAAAAACGGAGCAAACGCTCGTTGTACGGATTGTTAATTCGATAACACGAGAGGATTATATCATTGTCAACTCTATATCGCGGCAGTATAGAAAAAAAGGAGTGCGCGGATCCTATAGGCTTATGAGGGAAATAGTTGGCGCTGCATCAGCCACAGGCCGTCTATGGAGCACAAGCCGGCAGCATTGAAAATTCGTATTTCCCGCCTACAGCAGGCGAGACAGAGAACGAAATAAAGAGAAGAAAGAAGAGAGGATATATATTGGCTGTCGGGAGTAGGAGGATCCCTCGGTTTCTCTCCCCTCCTGCTCGAGCGTCTCTGTCCCCCCCTACGCACGAGGCATCATCAGCCGGCGGATTTTCGGAGTCGGGCCGCTCCCCCGGAAAGCAGCGTCGGCGGCGGCGGCAGCATCACACTGCCGGAAAGTGCCATCTCACTCCCTCGACAGAGGCAAACGCAGAGGCCGGCTAACCATCTCTACATATCTCCCTCTCTCTCTCGCTCTTCTGTGTTTGGCTCTAGGAGTGTCGTCGTTGTCGTTGACGTCGTCGGCGTGTGCGCGCGCTCCCGGCTCTGCGGCGTTGGTGGTAGTGCTGCTGGTGTGCTGGTGTTAGTGATGGTGCTGCTGGCGTAGGCCTCTCCGTCCGTGTGTATCTTTCTCTTTCTCGCTCTATGCGTGCGTGTGAGCAGGATAGACGGGGCGCCCGCTAAACAGCCAAGCGAGCGAGTGAGAGAGAGAGGCTAAAGGCCGTCAGCGGCATCGGCGGCTATAGACGAAAAGAGCGGCCTCTCCTCGGCCGGCTCTCCTCGCGCTTTTAGTCTCCCGTAGAACGTGTCGCGAGCACTTGTAACAGCCGCTTGTTAACGGGCCGGCCCCGTGCTCTCTTTTCTCTCACTCTCCCTATCACAGCCACCACCACATTCACACACCCGCCACCCACCTCTATACCTACGCACCTCTCTCCCACCACCAGCCGCCGGAGATCACTCGGACACGCAGAGAGACACGCGCGCCCTGTTATCATTATCATTGCTCACGGCAAGAAGGAGAGAGAGAGAGAGCCATCCGCCCCCGCCGATCCTCCTCCCCCCGCCCCACCCCCTCTCTCGAACTTTTTCCTGCGATAAGGCCACTGCTGCCCCTCCGTCACAGGGAGCCAGCGCTGCTGCTCTTTCCGCTTCTTTTGAGCTTCCCTCCCAAATTTCCCCACCCCTCGTTCCCCCCCTCCTACCCCCTCGCCGGCTCTCTACGCGGGCCTTGGCACACAGCTGCAACACAGTTCCGCAACAGTTCCGCCCCCGGCCGGAGAAGATCGCCGAGGCACTGAGAAAAGGGAGAAAGAAGGAGAACGACAGAGAGTTTTCTTCGTGAAGCGAAGCCGGGCCCCCCTTGAGAGAGTGCGCAGGTATACGAGAGAGACAGAGAGAGAGAGAGAGAAAGAACGCCTGCCTGCCTACCTCCACGGCCTTGAGACTATATCGCCAACTAGTGCCGTCCCGGAGTCCGAGAGTGAGTCGAGAGAAAGCCTAGGAAGAAGAAGCATCTCGGCCCGATCTGCTGCTGTACCTGCCCACGCGCGTGTTATAACCAAGCAAAAGCGTTGACTACCACGACAAACGCACTCTTGTACACACTTGGGGTATAATCATTCGCAAGAATAGTACAAGTTTTTAGTTTTTTTTTTTGTTCGTTACCAGTGCGCTTTTTAGCTCACCCTAAACTCCAGTTCTTAAGTTGTATTATTTTTTGTAATTTGTGTGTGAACTTCCGGTGTTGACGGAGAGAAGAAATAAAAGAAGAAGAGAGAGAGATATATGTTATATATAGATTATACGCAGATATATTTATATGTATACGTAAAGAAGAATAAAAGTTATATTTGAAGAGAGAAAAAGAGAATAATTAAAAAGTGCTTCTGTGAAGTGTGACAGTGCGGGAGCTAACTCGTTAAATAAGAGAGAGAGAGAGAGAAAGAAAAGGAGGAAGAAAGCGAGAAAGAGAGAACTCGAGGCAGCGCAGTGCGCAGCGCTCTCGACGTTAAACCGTTTACGCTTCCCCTCCCCCCCCTCCTCCTCTCTTCGGAGCCTCTTGTGTTCAATACGAACTTCTTCGCGATCATCGGCTCGTCTTCTTTCGCCTCCGGCGCCTACGATTAACCGCTTACAAGCACAGCCGAGCAAGCACATGACGATGGAGAAGTACGGCGACGAGAATCTGCAGAAGGAGATGCAGAAACTGGATATCGAGGAGAAAAATGGAGAACAGCAGCAGTACAGGTAGGGCACCCCCACCGGCGTTTATCTATATCATTGCCATCTCTTGCCCACTCTTTTTTTTTCTTTTTCCCTGCTTTATGGCAGAGGGACTTTGGAATTTGATGACGATCGGGTTTTTGTTTTGTTGGTAATGTTGTTCTAACTTTCGATCTGAAGGATAGATTCAAGGACGAGGCGAGTGTAGCGTTTCTTTCGATTATTGTATCGATGTGCGAGATTGGATTACTGGGAGCTTGGGGGGGATGGGAAAGGATTTTGGAGATAAAGCGAATTCTTTTTTTGGGAGTTGTGAGCGCAGGAGATCGGTTAAATAATATTTCGGTTTTGATTTATCGTATTTTTTTAGCTAAATGTGTTCTTGGAAAATTCATGATTGACGATGTTGAATTTACGTTTGTTCAACAAACATAATGGATTAGCGAAATTGAATTAATTAGATTATTAATGTCTTTTTTTTTAATAATAAGAAAAAATAAAACTATAAATATATTTATATTTTTATTTTTCGATAAATAACGACACTATTAACAATTTTTATTCGAATAAAAATAAATTTATCGCTTAATTCGCCAGAAAAGAGAAAAACCAATCAGGAAATGAAATAAAACATTCCAACGAACAACTTAGATAAAGAGAAAGCGTTCTCATATTTTTCCCGCTCGGCGCGAGCCAACGACCTCGTCACCAAAATTGTGCCGAATTCTCTCTGCTCCCCAATAACCCAATAATCTAACCGTCCACAGCGTCAAAACCTGCATTCTTAAAAAAAAAAAAAGCAACCGCACACGCCCCAAAAACCGTTTCCCCCCCAATTCTCGCAAAGCCATCATCCACTCAACACCACCCCATATTTTTTTTATTTTTCTGGGGTTAAAAAGAAAAAAGTAGTCCGTGCACAAAAGAACCGCGAAAGCTATAATGGAGAGCAGAAAAAATCGGTTATCTTTCGCTCGCTCGGAAAACGACTAAATAAAATTACGCGACGACGTTACAATACGCGCACGTGTCGCGAGGTCATTGGATTCACGCTCGTGCGCTCGATAATTTTTCGTCTATTGCCCGCCGGTTTAACGGTACATTCCCGGCTCAAACTCCGCACCGGAGAAAATCGTGCGTCACCCTAAAATTTAATGTTTCACCGATCCCTAAGCCCCACACATAGAGGCTGTAAAGTTCACCAGCAGAAAATAATGTTTGCATTGCTCGCGTCTCTATGATTAACGTACGGCTTATACCGATTTTTCTTTGTCCGCCAATAACCTTAGTTAAATCGTCGGCATTTCGATGTCTCTCTCGCGTATAATCAACCGCGATACGCCCGGTTCGGTCTGATCGGCTCTCTTTGGGTTTCCCACAAATCTAATTTTAAATAATCAAATCACCAAAGCCCCCGGGGCCGGAATATCTCTCGCGAGCATCTAGACTCCTACGATAAAAATTCTCGTGCGACAACGGCTCGACCTTGCCCGAGCGCCTCTCTCTCTCTCTCTCTCTCTCTCTTCCTCCAAAATGCCATCAAGCTCTCCGATGTAAAAGAGACAAACCCCAGTGAGCGTTTCCCGCAAGTTAATTCCGCCTGAAACGTCGTTACCAACCTCCCAGCCGATTACCCTTAAAATCAACGAAAAAATAAGCTCGACGACGAGTCATTTGCCGGGCCAACGTCAATCGCCGTTAAATTACTCCTTTGCCTCGTCGTAAATCCATCGCTGCTGTTAACCCACGAAGCTTCCCTCCCAAAGCCTGTCAAGGCTCTCGCAGGTTCGAGCGCGTGTTTTTCAATAAGACGCTTCGCTCGCACTAGGGACGCGAAGTTCCGTGTCTCTCTCTCTCTATACCGTGAAGTTATATTTCGTTCTCGCTGTAAATGGAGCGGAAGGGGGGGGGAGAAGGAGACGACAACGAAGCGCGACGCTAAAGTCGTTTCCCCCGGAGTTATTTTCGTCCAACGCTGCAACTTTGAGCTTTTGTAATTAATCGGCAAAGGGACGAAATCGATCGGCGTTTCGTGATTAGGTATAAAGCTCTCGGTCGCCGGATTGTGCAATCTCGACGGGGGAATTTTTTATTTTTTCTTTATCGTCGTCCCGTTTTATTTATAACGATAATTCAGCGTCGGTTAACGCTTGTATCATAGTCGCAAATTTGTCGGGCCGCGGCCACTCATCGTCAAATAATTTAATCGTTTTCATTATCGACAGCTTTTATCGGCCGGCGCATATGATCTGTCGTGAAACAATTTTCGCGCGCTATCGACGACACAGTAACTTCATTTTTTCCCTAATCGAACTTGTTGAATCGATCAAGGTTATTCATCGCGTCGACTCGTGAAAAAAGTCAATAATTTTTCAACGATCGTCAGCCGCTTGCGTATTAATCGAAAAAAAAAGTGTTTCGAATCTTATGTAAGCTCTCGTTATTATTTCGAGTCGTTCTAAGAAAAGTATAGACGCTTCGCTAACGCAATTAGCCAGGTTAATTATAATATTCACGACACGCGTAATCCGAAAGATGAAGATTCCGGGAGCCCGATCGATCAACGGATTGGCCATGTTTGCGCAGAGAGAGAGAGAGAGACTGAAAAATCGATGATAAATATGCGCTTTAGCTAAAACCCGTAGTCTTTCGATCGAAACTACACGAGACAGAAAGAGAGGCTCTCGACAGCCAATCAGCGTGAAAATCAAATCTGACAAATTTACGTAACGAGCAAGTGTGTGCCAAGACACTCGTACGCACATGTGCGTAAATTACGCGACCGATTAGCTCGTACCCGAATTATCTACTGTCAATCCCGAGCAACTTTTGCCGCTAGTCGCGCTTTTTTTCCAAATAATTACGAGCGACTTCGTTAATATTTAACGATCCCGAGATAAGCTGGTGTAGACTTAGACGCTGGACTTATTAATATAAGTGCCGGTGCAATGCACCCAAGCCCCCCACAGGCTGACAAAGGCAAAAATGTTGAATGATCGAGCGGCGCTGACTTTGCGAATATTGTTCTCCTCGCCATGTGGAATTATCGTCGGTCCACGTGCGTGACTGACTGGGCTATTTCGGTCGTTTAACGCAGCGACTTTGACATTGCTTTATTCATGAAAGGTCGCGAGCGAAAAAGAATGAAATTCGCTGCTGTAACGACGTTAGAATGCAAAGGAAACGTACGCCTGAGGAAAGTGCAAGCCCGAGTCTGGCCAAAACTGCACTTTTCTACTTGCATCGGCCGAGCGCGTCTTAAGATTGGCCGGCTCGCGTTGTCGCTTCTTTTCTTCCTTTTCGTAAAACGTTCGCAACGCGATCAAAACGGGGGAAAATGCTAATCCAGCCTGGGTGTATTCAATGTCATCGACGCCGTGCTATCCGAGAATTCCAGCGATCGAAAGAAAAAGAAAGAAAGAAACGATACGAGAGCAATAACTCGAAAGAGAGTGTAGTAGCGATAAAGAAGCGGCTGGAAAAAGAAGCGCCGGCATTCCTCGTCGAGACAGAAAGAGAGAGAGTCTCTGATCAACCCGCCGCTAACTACACACGCGCGCATCATACGCGCATATCTTATCTCGATTTTTCAATACCCGAAATACCAAATTTGGCCGTATAAGCCGAGAAAGCGAGAGGGGTATGACGCTGTCGCTTGTGTCTCCGACACGAGTTCCCCTCCGGCACGAAATGACCGAGAAGGAAAAGCGAGGAGAACATCATCATTCCGCGCATACTCAGAGCAGACACGGCAGCCGCGGCAGAGGGAGGGGAGGGCGGCGTGGGCAGCTTATTTTCGGTGCTTTCGTCGTCGGCGTACAGCTTTCCCTCTACCGACAGTCCGAAGCTCTCGCTTTTTCTCTCTCTCTCTTTCTCTCGCGCCGTCAATAAGCCTGGGCCAACAGAGAGAGAACCCACCTCCTTCTCCACCATCACCACCACCTCCTCCTCCCTCGAGCTTATCTGATCCAGAAAGTTCGGTGCGTATACGAGCAAGAGCCGAAAGACAGAGAGGTTCCACGCGTCTGCGCTCGTGTTTTTCCAAGTCTTGCTAGTCGGGCAAACGCGCCTGAGAGAGAGAGAGAGAGAGAGAGAGAGAGAGAGAGAGAGAGAGAGCTCTTTCTCTCTCTTATACACGGGTGGCCCGTGTACGCACTTTTCTGAAAACATCGGCGCCCCCCGGCTGTATACCCACGCCCAAGGTCCCCCCCGGCCCGCCTCTCTTCTCCACGGCCCGGGAGAATTCTCTTTCGTAGACGTAGAGCGAGCTGGCTCTCTTTCTTTCTCTCGGTTCTCTCCGGCTTTCTACAGCCGGCGCCCGCGGCTACACACATATACACCCTACGACACACATATACACGCGGCCAAGAGAGAGAGAGAGAGAGAGAGAGGAGCGCGCGATTTATGCCGCGAGATTCGAATCGCCAAATGACACGTGGGCACCGGCTTTGCCCTCCTACTTCTTCTCCCCCCCCCTTCTCGTTCCACCTACTCCTCCTTCTATTCCCACTTGTCTATGTGGCTCTCTCTCTCTGATCTCTCGGACCTTACCGGACACGTATACACACGAGAACGTGAGCCTCTGCTCTCTCGAACTCGAACACGAATACTGCTTTGGACTGCTGAAATTTCGAGCTATTAGCGCGAGATCGACCGCTTTTTCTATACCGCTGCCTGCTTTTGCTCGTTGCTCTTGTCCTGTTTTAAGCGCATGACGATTGCCAAATGCTTCGGGATTGTTTCGCTCAAAATGGCGATGCTCGCGCGGACGATGGAAAATTGTCTTTTGCTTCCGTAAACGAAATTAGGCCCGTTGGTCGTTTTTACATCGAGTAAATCGTATACTTATAGGCGTGAAAGTAAAACTACCGGAACATAAAAAATTACTAATGCACAAAATTACGGCTATCTATTATTTACAAACAATGGCCCTCGAAACAAAAATTTTCCTACATTTAATAAAATTTAAAAATTGTTAAAAAAAAAACTAACAATCCCCTCAATCCGTCTCATCTCGCAAGATTCCCCATAAAGACAGTCGTACTCGCAAGAAAGACCCAGCGGAAATCTCACTCGTCGGTGGCCGGGGTACAAGAGGGGGCAAGTGAAACAGCCATAGAGCGGCGGGGGTCGCACAAGAGCGTCACGCGCTCTCAAGCTGACTGGTGCCGAAAAAAAAGGAATTATTTTTAGGTTATATTTCCGGCCGAGCCACGCGGCTTTCGGCAGAGAGCGAGCACACGGGCGCTCGCGCGCTTGAAAATTCAACGAGTGCGCCTGCGCTCCTTTAGCGGGCCTGCTCGTTCTACTACCATAGCCGGCTCCGAAAATGGCCTAGTGGCTCGATCTCCCGGGTGAAACTACAGCGTCGATAACGCAGCGGCGACTGGTATGCCAGAGATGCGCTACCACCCCTGGTATGCTTCACAACGCGCGGCGCTCTCGGTAAAGAGTGAAAATTTCGCGCGATTTTTCGCTCTCCCCGCAAAGCACCAGAGCCTCTGCTGTAACGTACGCACACATACCACTATATGCGTACGCGTATAGTAGAGGTTTCGGAGGAGAGGGAGAGAGAGAGGCGAGACACACCGTGGGAGCGCCTCCTTCTCTTGCTCGCTTCTCTAGACCCGGGCTAGTTGAGCGATCGAGTCAAGGTGAGAGGCGTATGTGGACGAGAGAGAGAGAGAGAGAGAGAGAGAGAGAGAGAGAGAGAGAGAGGCCCCCGAAATTTGAATAGGCCCCCCGAAGCATCCGAAATGGCCTTTTTCGTTATACAACCGACCGCCTGGATGCTACTTAGATTTCGCAGCTTCCCTTTTTTTTCCATCTTCCCTCCTCCCTCCCCTTCTCCTTCGTTCTTCTATCGCTCTTTCTTCTTCTTTTCTCCTATACCTTCTTCCGCTGGCCTTCTTTTTTTATCTTTCGTTTTCTTCTCTCTCCTGCCCTCGCTTCTCTTTTTTTTCTCGCTCCTTCTCGATGACGTAAGGGCCGCTTTTTACCGGGAATTCGCTATTCGATCGAAATTGAAAAATCTCCAGGCCTTCGGATTCGGCTGTTGCGTCGAACAAAAAAAAAAGTGTACTAAATACTCATACCTTATTTCCAATTACGTTTCAAGAATTAACGCGTCAAAATTGTTACAGAAGCGTTGCCTGAAAAATTAATAGAACCCGGTAATTGAGCGGATCCCGTTAAAACTGCCAAGGCTACATCGACGAGAGAGCTTTGGAGATTCCCCCAAGTAGTCCTGAAGTAACCGCCAAATTTAGCTGTACCTTTTTTTTTCGAACGCAGGTATAAACCTTGCCTCTCCCTTCGGTATTGAATTGCTTCTACGTCAGCGGAATTTAACCACCTGCGCACGAGTTCCAGAGTCGTTCGATTCCCATGAAATAGTCGAGGCAAGCGCACGTGTGTGCCTCCGGTATATACATTTTTCCAGAGGTCCCTTCTTAGCGCGCCTTGAAGTACGAGCATAATTACGAGCACCGAAAATGAACCAAAGTAGAAGTCGTAAATATGGCTACTCTCGCCAAAGAAAAATTTTCTTTTTTACCTGAACACGAGTACGGTCGTCGACGTAAAGTAGGTAATTAGTGCGAAATAGTCGTGCTCAATAATCCAGAGCTTAACGACTCAAGCTCTATTCCCCTCATATCCCAGCACACGTTCTCCAAATGTTACCTGAACAAACCAAAAAAAAGAGAAAAAAGAAAAACATAAAACTTTCAAGCTGAACGAAACAAAGAAAATCGGATCAACGCGGGGTTAACGTCTCTGTCGGTGAGAAGACGAGTAGCCAGCCGACGTAGCAAAGGATTGAAAACGAATATGCCAGCGAGCGATTGTCCATACGAGGATGAAAAGGAGAAGGGCAAAGAAAGATAGGGGAGAGGAGGTAGTTTGCTATCAAGCAGCAGTCGCTAATCTAACCAGCCGGGTGTCTTTGACGGCCAGAGATAGTCGGCGCTGGGTTAACGGGAATACCGGCATTTCCCTGGAAGCAGCCTTTACTCCGGGCGTTGATCCTTTGTTTGTCACGCGGGGTTTGCTCGCACGTGCCGATATTACAGTCCTCTTTCTCTCTGACGCAGCTTCTTCGGATCTGCAGTCCGGACACGCGCGCCTCGTTTTTTCAAAGTGAATACGAAGACACCCGGGGTTTATACACCGGCAATGGAATAGATAAGGGGGGCTCTGGAAAAGTTGACGAGCTGAAATAATTTTAATTAACTTTCACGAGATTTTCTCTCTTTCGGCTGCTTTTCCCAGTTTATACACGCGGGAGCCAGGTTTCGATTGTGCTCTCGCTCTTTTCTCGGACGTTTAATTCCAAGCGGGACGACGCAGATCGAACTCCCTCCCCTGGGCTATTTGCGACGCGGGTATGTTATTGCGAATGGAAAAGCTCGGCTTTTAAAATGAGCTCTTCGGTTAACCAAGAGGTTCGGCTTTTAGTAAATGAGATTGAGATTAGGAAATGGGTACAGGGAATGGAATATACGTGGAAGTTTAAAGCTCGATATTCTTTTTTTTTCACTTTGGTATACTTATGAGGTGAGAGGTAACGCGCGGCGATGTTGTTCTTCTTACCGCAAGCTCTTCGTTAGATTACGAAGACAAATAGCCAGACGGAGCTTTTTCTCGTTGAGTCATCGCTTTCCCTCGAGCTTCTTTAAAGCCCGCTGATAAATGAGATTCCCGTGCTCGGGCTGGCTTTGCGTAAGCGCGCGCAAAGTATTAAATTACTCGGATATGCCTCGAATTCAATCGTCATCGTCGATTATTACTTTCTCATCTCGTCGTAAATCAAAAGGAACAAAGCTATCGTTCAACATTACGCGCCCCGGCAACGTGTTCCCACGGCCAATTCCAGACCCCTGACGATCGATCAAAAAACTCAACGAAATTCGCAAAACCGATATACGTCAACCTTGTTTCATTCTCGAAGACAAAAAATAAAAATGAAATAAAGCCAAGGGAGAACGAGTAAAAAAAAGGCGAATCCTCATTATTCAGCAGGACTATTCGCTGCAAGCCGCGAATGCTCCTTGTGCCCGAAAAGAAAGCTGACCTATGGAGGATCGTTTAAAAAATCAAAACAGCGTCGAACCAATAATCATCGCCGCAAATGAAATATGCGCCGAGAGCTATAAAGCATTCCGAGAAGCGAGAGCAGGTACTTTGTTCGTGCGAGATGCAAGGAGTAGCAGTCTCTTCTGCAGCAGCGGTGTCGGTTGCCGGATTAAAGTGAAAACGGCGCTACGCGGGAATTCTCGGGGGGGGGGGCAGTAAATCACCGCCACCAACTCGCCTCCTCCCCCCTCAAACGCTTGGGAGAGCGCCGGGCCAAAACATGCTCTCTTGGTAGTATAGCGAAGCTCTCTATCTCTCTCGCTCGCTCTCGAGATGAGTCGAAGAAAAAGAGAGGAGGCTGATGTCCGAAAAGGAAAGAGCCAAAGCGCGTCTTATAATCAAGGACATGCGAGAGAGGTAGTCGCGCCGATTCCGGCGGTCTCTCTCTCTCTCTCTCTCTTAATTTCGCATCGCCATAAATAATTTGACCGGGGCTCGGTTGAATGAGAGCTGAGAGAAACTGTAGGCCAAGCGCTTCCAGGAAGGTATAGGCCCTTTTTTGTTTCTAGGCCTCCCAACTCACTCGCACACACACGCGCGCGCCTATACTCTACAGGCATAGCTGTGGCGGGAACGAGTGTATACTGGGGCTGATCTACTTTGTTGCGAAACGCGCGCGCGAGATTCTCACAAGATATCTTGCGGAGAGCCGCTGGAGCACTGTCATGAGAAAGGCCGGCCCGCTCGGGGGGATTCCGTTGCTCCCCGTAATGGCATTAAAAGGTGACTCACGCGATGACCGTATAGGTGCGCTTATAGTTGATCGACATTGTTTCGTTCAACGTTAACACCGTTACGATCCTATAACGATATCATCTCGCCAGCTGTTTCTCAAGCTCGAAGCCTGATCTCACCTAGAGAGACGGTAGGGTGGGGGAGGGGGATGCCAAGCTTTCGGCTTTTTTTTTTTGCAAGAATGCAGGCGCAAGCTTGCCAGGCCGCTAGCTTTCTCTCTCTCTCTCTCTTGGTGTGGTGTCGGCAGGAGCTGGGTGCGGGTAGGTAATCACTTCGCTGGAAACTTTCCTAGTCTCGCCGAATCGATCCGCCCTCCCGCCGTCTGTGCAAAGGCGCGCAAGCTCGCTATGCGCGCGCGCTTTCTCCCCTCCTCCCAGTCAGCCTCTCTTTCTCCCGCTATTTTAGCTTCGAGCGTTGCTGCTCTCTCTCTTTTCTCTATTTCTCTCTCACACACTCTTTCCTTTACTCCCCTCTCACCTCCTCTGCCTCTTATTCGTCTTTTTTCCCATTGTCGGAGTGGCTTTTTTGGATTAGGTGAAGAGAGAGAGGAAGAGAGGACGGTGGCTCGTTTGTCGCCTCTTTCAACTATTTTAGCGCGCCGTTTGGCTGGCGCCCACCGACCGACGCAATTGCGTTACACGAGCGAACGTTCACCCTGATGAGAGAGAGAGAGAGAGACCCACACCTACTACTTCTACTTCGAGCCGGCATCCGTTTTGTTTTCGATTCAATTGCATTTCTAACTGTTTAATTGCGTTGAAGCTCTATTTTTAAGCTCTCCCTCCCCTACTTTTGACTTTTGGTTATTCTGCATCTGAAAAGGCATTTTTAAGAAATGATTCGTTATAAACCATATTGTTACATTGAAATTTATCATTTCAATATATCTATATCTTTTTCTAATTCTGCAAAATCTTTTTTTGTTACAGGTAAGAGTCTCACTCGGACGTACGACTTATCATATAATTATAACTGACCAAATCCGGTAAGGTTTTTAATTTCTAAATAAAGACCGAGCTCTACATCAAACTTACTCATTGAGTTTGCTCGCGCGGAATCGATGACTCAACTCGAAAAAATCGCCAAACAGACTGACTTACAAACAACGTATAAGACATCGTATTTGCACGTTCGAGTCGCAAGCTTATACGAAAATCAACGGAAGAAAAAAAAAGCAATTGCGCAAAATCTCTTGCCAGCGACTCCATCGCACCAATCTCAATTTCTCCCGACGTTTCATCAAGCCGATTTCCTGTAAGCAAAACACATGGGCTGACTTACAAGAGCCAATAGGTAAAGTGGGCCACGGACATCCTACGCCTCTTTCGCTCCCTATACCTCGCTCTCCGTCCTCGGCGTTTCCGCGAAAGCCTCGCGAACGACAGAGAGGAACAAGAAAGAGAGAAAGACGCAGCGAATTCATTAGCCGGTGATCCAAGACTAGTCCGGGCGCCACGGGGGTTTTCGTAGGCCATCGAGGTCCACTGCTCCACCAAAGTTTTTTTTATGTATTTTCACCTCCTGAATTCAAATTTCGA
>JAPYYQ010000678.1:0-53121 GCA_030522585.1 Anagyrus pseudococci | reverse complement strand
AAATAGGGGTATTTTTTTTTTACAAAAAGACACGGTTCAGATAGTTAGATGGATGCTATCTCGCCTAGATTCGGCTCAGGATTTAATGGGTTAATTCACTTTCAAGATTCTCGGATCATTATTAAAATGGGACATCAATAAAAAAAAAATAAATATGTCGCGCTAACAAAACTTATCATTTTATTTTTGCATCAAAAATTTTTGAACGCATTAAAAAGAAGGCATTCAAGGATGGGTTTATTGTATGGCCCACGCGCGAAGATTTATATTCAGGAAAAGCGTGCTATTGAAAACAAAAATCATATTTCAAAAAGTGTGCAATTAGAAATGAAATATTAAAGCTCAAGAGAAATAATTTCTTGGAATCAAATGAAGGTAATGATAAACTCTTAATTTTGTTTTTCCATCAAGTAGATGAAATCGTTTTTACATTAAAACTCAAAAACAAATATATCTAAAAATGTAGAAATGACTTTTGCGAATGCAAAAGATAAAAAGAGACGGACTGTTTGTTAAAGTGAGATAAATCAATATGACCCGGAGTATTTGAAATATGTATTTATCAGCACGGCTGAATGAAACATTTTTACTCGGTCACTTCCGTACCTTTTTTTTTTTAAATTGAACTTTGTCTAAACATGATACTAATGAAAAACATTGTAAATGTTTTCTTTCGCGTTTGATGATTGGCATAAATATTTTGTCTGCTGTGCAGAAAAACAATCGCCTACGGTTAACATAAGGTAAAACTTTTTTTTTAACTCACGTAACCTGGTTTCTAGGATAACAATAATACGTTGTTCTGTATTTACCTGTAACAAAAAAAATATTAGAAAATCGTTAGTAAAAAAATAATATTTGATTGAAACATATAAAAGTATTCTAGACTTCACGACTATTAGGACAAAAAAAAAGAAAATTTTACCCACAATGACAATATATGATTAAGATTAACTTATTTACAGGTCGAGCGTAAAAACAACAAAGTGGGACACGGCCGCGACGAAGAAAACTCTTTTATAGTACGTCGCTAACCAACTTATAAAACCTAAAACTTCAGCCATTCTAAATACCAGGGCAAACTGCTCGAGGTGTATTCGAAAAACCGCAAAAAATATTATTCCCAGCTGGCAAGTGAGAGAGAGAGAGAGAGTTGTGGATCCAACGGTTAGAACCCGAGTACAAAAGCGATCATTAGCGGGGCTAGGGCGAACGCAAAATAGAGCCGCGCTTGATTTTCAATCAGGAAGAAAGCAGGGCTGCCGTGCGAAAGAAGTGCGTCATCAGCAGCGGCAGCAACCCATCTCTCTCGTCAGCCAGAGGCTGCAAGCTTCTCCGGATGCCGATGAGTATAGCGAAGAAGAGACCTAGTTTCCCCTCTCTCGGCTTGCGCGCGCGCGCGTACACACACACACACGCACACGTGTATCAATGTGGTCTCTTCTGCCGGAGCTTACGCGCGCCTTGTATTATCTTTACGCGAGAGCAGCACAGATCGGGCTACATGGCGAATTCGTTAAGGTGGATCGCTCGGGTCGCATACTTGGCCTCGCTCTGCTCTACCGGAATATCTTCAAAATGAATTTCGCTGCGGGAACGACGACAGCCGAGATTCTTCGACGATACATGGCCCGCACTTACGCGAGAGCTATATACCTTCCGACCCTGCTGCCTGCCGTTACGAGGACTTTTTCCTCGGGAGATTTCATCTAGCTTCTTTTTTTTTTCTTTCGGTCTTCGAATTTTTTTGTAGTCTCTATACGTTTCGTCATTTTTTGCTTTTTTTTATGGGAAAACAGATCGGTCCAGAATTGGTCCGCACGACATTAGGTTAACCAGGATGACGCAACTGTGGCGTATATTATATTCTTAGAAAACAAGCCTGATTACAATCAGGTGCGTTCGTTGATGAATAGTCGCGACCTTTGCGATGATTCAAATTTTCACGGATCGTCGATAAAAATCAATATGTTCCGAATGGTTCTTTTTATTTTTATAGATTCATATACGTCGCAATATATCACGCACTCGACATTCCTCGGGCAAGCCCCAATCGATCGACCATCCGACGGATACTTGAAATATGCGAAACTCCGCGGAAATTACATTAACACTTTATACAATTCGAGAGATAAGTCTACGCTCTGATAAA
Source organism: Anagyrus pseudococci (assembly GCA_030522585.1). Taxonomy (NCBI): domain Eukaryota; kingdom Metazoa; phylum Arthropoda; class Insecta; order Hymenoptera; family Encyrtidae; genus Anagyrus; species Anagyrus pseudococci. Next base: position 50,969 of record JAPYYQ010000678.1, on the reverse strand, counting down.
TTATTCACGAGCAGTTCGCTTGGAGATCGCGAAATTTGAAGGAGGGAGAGACGGAACGAGCGAGAGAGAGATAAAAAAAAGAAGAAAAGAAACACGGGGCGAGAGAGTCTCCCGGTGGACGAGTCTGAAAACGCGACGTCTGAAAAATTCATTCGGCCGGCTACAGAGCGCGCGACGTCCATCCGTGAAAACGGAGAGACACAACGCGCTGTTTGGACGCGCGAGAGAGGGAAAAAAAGGGTGCGCGATGTAAGGGACGCGGGAGAAAGAGAAGCGGAGAGAGAGAAAAGGCGAGGCAAAAAATGAGGCTTTAATAATTTCGCGGGTACGACGGGGATGTATCTCTCTTTTTCTCCATTCCTCTCTTTGCTTATTGCGCCCTCCCCACCATAGCGACTCTTCTTCTTTCTCTCTCTCTCGCTCGTTCCATCCCTCTCCGGTTCATTTCGACTTTTCTTTTCGTTGCTTCTGGCGATTAAGTTTTTGCGTCCGGCCGCAATATATCTCTATGGTTTATGAATTCCCGAAAATTTTTTCCCTACCCTTACGAAAATATGCCTTATTGCCGAGAAAAGAAAGAAAGAAAGAAAGAAAGAGGGCGGGAGAGCTTTCGATTACTATATTTAAGCGTGTATTTCGGCCGAAATACGAGTTGGCTTGTTTTATTTCGATAAAGTGATACTTCTTCGACGAGGGGCAAACACGGCTATTCCGTCGCGACGAGACTGAAAGGTGTGGAATATAATGGCGGGAGAAGGAAAAAAAACAACGTCGTTGATTTATCTTATTAATATCAGAACGTACAATGGTATTTCCGTGCTTTGCTTGTTATACGAGTTCGGTCGTATGGATATATTGCAAAGGCGAGCTGTTGACTGAGCAATAAAACGCGACAAAAGGTAATTGCCGCCGTTTTCCTATTCTTTTTATTTTTACGTGCGTGGGGCCGTGGGCTAAGGTGACATCTATTTCCGAGATTACGTAACGATCCGCGAATATAATTTTTTTATTGCGTTTCGGATCTCGATCGTGTATGTTGTTAGCTTAGCCGACGTTTCGTACGTGGCTTGTTAGTGCGTTTTATGTATACGTTGATTCACGAACCTGACACTCGCGATAATAACGTGGCAAGAAATAATTTGTAGTTTTTTTTTCAAGAAAAAAAAAAGAAAAAATTGTAAACTTACGTGGAGGGAAAAGAAAAGTCTCAACGCGTATCGAAATGTAATATAAGCTCCAACAAATTGCCATTGGTTTATTAAAGAACAAACGTGAATAGAAAAAATGTCGAAGGGAAATTCTTTTTTATTCTTCTTAAAAAAAAAAGGAAAAGAACGAAAAAGAAATTAGCCCAAACGAAAATTTGCTCCTTCTTCCGATTACGCTACCATCTCTCTTTCTCTCGGGGTCTCTCTTTTCTTTTTACTCTCTTTCTCGCTCATTGCGACTTCGGAGCTTTCTGGCGTTGCCTGGCACGACCGTGGAAACGAGGTCAAGTAATTCGCCGAGCCCTGGGCTTCTCCTCGAACTCTTGCTCGCACACACACACACGTACAGACGTTCTAGCATGAATCAGTGTTGGGGGGTGGCGAGCTTGGAGGAGGGATGGGGGTTAGGAGGAGCTACAATATCGCAGATTCGCAAAAGCCAAGCGGAGAGTGAGAGCGAGAGAGGGTGAAAAAGGAAGGAGAGACGGATATATGCGCGCGCGAGGGGGATCTCTCTCTCTCTCTCTCTCTCTCTCTCTCTCTTCCAGCTTCTTACGTTGCATTTTTATGCCTTCCAAGCTTGCCCTCCGCGGCGCTCTCTCTTTCTCGCTTATGCTTTCGCGTATATGACGCTCCGTCGGCAAGAGTAGGGGGGAGGGGGACGGGGGCTAAAACTGGTGCGCGCGACCGTCCGAAAATTGAGAACGTCTCATTGTTCGGCATGTTACTTTCGGCCCCCTGCGTCTGACTGCAGTTTCCGCTGCTGCTGGCCTGCTTCTTCTCTCCACTTTTTTTTTCTTGCTTCTTCCTCGTCTTTCTTTCCTTGTTTTTTAATCACGCTCGGCCTGTGCAGCAGCTCGTTTCTTTTCATGCCGCTTGCAGACGCTCGACCGCTGATTCGTAACGGCCAAAGGGCATGAGCGAGCTGTTTAAAGCTATATACGTGCATCAACCGTTGATGTTTACTCGCTGTGAGAAAGGCTTGTTTCTAATCTTTTATAATGTTGGTCATTTTGTTTTGTTTTTTGTTTTTATTGCCCGAGCTTTTTCGTACTGCTAGATAATAATTTTTTGTTTTAGCTGACTCGTTTGAAATACGTGAATAATGACTTTTTCGTAAGGCGGGACGAAAAATTGATAAGACATTTAGTGATTATAATTTGGAGCGAACTTTATGAATAAATTCAAATTTACATCTACGTACATCTACGTATGCCTGAATATGTACACTTCGTTGTAACAATTGGAGCAATAAATATACTTATTAGACAGCTGATTTAAATTTCGTTCTTAAGTTCGGGAAGATTATTATATACCGTTCGAATGTAATCAGGTTAAATAGCTTCCGAATAAACTGACATTCTTCAATAAAACAAATTTAAATTATGGTTTTTATTTAACAGACTACAGTTATCAACTATGATAACCAAAAGAAAAAAAAAGGAGTAGAGTGTCAGACAGGGTTGTTGTATACGTGCCATGGAAGCATATTAATAGGCGGCGAAAAAACGTTGGCAAAAAGAAAAAAAAAGAAGAAAAGATGAATTGAGATATGCCGTAACGGAGAAAACCCAATCTAGGCACGTCACCAAGTATAGCGTATATAGTCTTGCCGCCTCCGCTCGTGACGTCGCGTCGCCTTCGACGAGCACAAGCCTAACTTCGTATACGCCGCTTATAGAGCACAGTGACGTAGAAAAGAGTAGGCTTTTTTCATTGCCTCTTTCTCTCTACTCTCCTATGCTTTCGTATATATATATATTTTTTTTTCTTTCGCGCAAAAGTCGTTAAAAGAGAGAAGAAACATAAAAGCTTTTTACCGAGTTATATAAGAAAAGATATTCTCTAAAAATGAACTTTAATGGCAAATTCATTGAATACTTACTTTCGAGCTTTTAATACAAGATTATCAAGAATACGACGTATAGCTTTTCGAGTTGAAAAGATTTTAGATTAATAATTACTCTAAAAGTATATTCCCTCGAAAGAATAACTTCGTAAAATTTTTTAATGTCGTGCAATAATATAAAAGTTTAAAAATTAGCCGAAAAAAATATAAATGCTAAATGTAAAAAAAATATTCTTATAGAACAAAAAATAAGTGTATTTTTCAAATGATGCGCAGTGTTGTAAAAAAAAGGTATATAAGTATCAGTGCGGTTTGTCATATTGTAAGTCACGTGGCGTGTGCTGATTAACGGAACATGTGCATAAGCCAAAGTAAAAGCGACGAAATAACTGTTGAAACGGAAGACCATTTATCGGACAGGAAATGAGACAGAAGCCGAGACAAGTTGCATGGGGGAAGGGGAGAAGGGGGAGTTTCGACTTCACGCGAGGACATACGCTTTAATTTTGCTATGCTGCAGTCGATGCGACTCTCTTTCAGGCTAGACTCGAATTTTCATTACATGTACTTTTGCACGTGGGTGTATACGTTAATTTCAAATTAATCAGTAGGTTCAGCTGTAATAATAATCGAATTGAAAATGATGAAAAAGTAATTCGCTCGAGGTTGAGATAAAATTGTAATTAATTAAAAAAAAAATGAGTCTGAATCGCGCATTTAATGCTTTAAATTGAATGAATGAGTGTTCCAGAACTATTATCAGATTATACATTACATTCTTATCGTCGTTTCATCAATGAAGAAACGTTTTTATCTTTTTTTTCAATGAAATACTACTTTTCTGATAAGAACAGTCAAGTAAAACGTGTTGATTTTTAATTTCCGCTTTTGTTCAGAAATTACGAAACATTATTTATCCAAGGTCAATCTTAATACGTTTCAATTATTTTCTATAATGGTTCGACGGGTAATACACTAAATTGATCTATTTTTATAAAGTATTTTTAGTAACGATAAATATTATTTTTATAGTTTTAGCTTAATTAAACAATTTTTTAATTAATCTGAATAATCTGTACAATAATGAAAATTATTGTTCATATTTACTACTTTTCTCTTTATCTCGAAAAAAATGAACGGGCTGAATTGGTGTAATTAAAGCTTATCCAAAATTATTAATAAATCTACAATCAAGGCTAAAATTGTTAATAAGATTTGATTAATGCGCTACAAAAATAAATGATACTCCAAAACAGGAAAAAACCCCTCGGAGAAATTTGTACAGATTTTATCGCAACAAGATTGCGCGAATTTTCACGTAAAATGTTAAGCGAAGCGTAGAATTAATTAAAACGTTGTACATTCGAAGATAATTGAGTGTAACAGACGTAATGAAATGCAAATTAAATCAGAAAGTGAAATTTACACCTTCGAAATTGCATAATCGTATATCGTTCGAATGAAAAAGGTATAGGAAATTTTACAACTTCCGTTGGCCTAAACTACGTCATCAAGAGAGTTATGCGCGCGTAGAAAGAGAAAAACAGAGTTGTTTCGGAATTTAAAGCAAAAGAGAGAGAGAGAGAGAGAAAAAGAGGAAAGAAAAGCCAAGAGAACAAATTACCTCCACCTCGTTTATATCCGCACTAGGTCAGATTCGTTATATTCAAAAGCTTCGAAACGCGCGTCACTAACAAGAGAGCCACGAGAGTGAGAGAGGGAAAATAGGAAAAATATACAATGTAAAATTCTTCGTTTGCCGCGGAAACAATGATTTGAATCTCGAAATATAGGACAGGCGAGAGAGGTAGTTTGATTGAATTTAAGATTTGTTTGATATTCCCTTTACGGCGGAATAAATTTTGCCTCTTCAAACTTCGAAATCGAGAGCCGCGGCTCGGCTCCTCGTCGCGGATCGAAAAGATAAATCATTCTGTTTAGGCAGTCGTTAAGAAAATATAATCAGCCACGGGGGAAAAGGGTGCAAAGTGATACGGGAAAGGAAGAGGAACGATTCGAGTATCAGGGTTCTGAGCAAGTTACACGCGGAGCGAGAGCTTCCCTGATTTATCTTACGCCCTTATATTTTTCTCTCGCTTTCGCCTCACCTCGCGCACAGCTGTTTTTCGCTCGCGCATTTTTCAGGTAAATCTCTTTCGTTTACGATCGGTATGGGGGTGAGGGAGAGCTATAGAGAAGGCTTTATTGTAAAGTCTCGCCCTATGCCACGGATTTTCTCACGAGCATCGACGCGCCTTTTATTTTCGACCTCTTAACTTAACGGGAACGGCTTATCGTCCAAACAACTCAAGTTTACTCTCTTGCGTTTATTGTTGCGCCAAGATTAATGATAGAGATTTTCAATGAACTCGCTTCTAAGTATCCCAGCTGGATAGAATAATAATAGTTGTAGCGATCTAAATAAAAAAAAAGAAGAAGAATTTGAATAAATAATCGTGACCCTGCTAATTCTTTTTTTTTCCTCTTCCACTCTGCATTGTGTACACAGACAATACAGATCAGCGCGTTGTATAAACAACGAGAATTAAACTTAAATTATAAGAATCCATTAATAATGCATGGCCCACGCCTTCCCTATTAATGAATCTTATCAATATTTGAAGGAATATCATTTGGCGATCATTAACGTCAAATAAAACGAAGAAAAAAAACCGTTATACCAAACCTATCATGAAATTCTAATAAAATAAAATATTTAATTACAAAAAGAGAAAGAGGAAATGTTTAATTACCGTTGACGAAACAGGCACGGAAGTCAGGCATTATTAAAAGATCCCGACCAAGCGTTTTATATATTACAGCCTCTCTCTCTCTCTCTCTCTCTCTCTCTCGCCGAATAGCGCGGCATTGAATTAATTATTTAGCCGTAGTAACACGTCGTCTGCAGAAGGCATTCGCTCTTAAATAAATAAGAGCTACGGGCCTCAGCGTCAACCAACATGCCATTCACGTACGCCAAATACGTCTACGTTTTACGCCCGCTATATTACCCTCTGTTAACGACAGTTTATTTTTTAATATTTATAAAAAAATCCAACCCGCATAACGATAGATGTTCTATCTGAAACATCGCGTGAAAGGTAAAATTAACGGTTTTCGTTTTTCTCCCCCAAAGGCGTGGATTTTGCACTCGCCTAGCATTGAAATCAATTGCGCATTATGAAGTAAGAGAAAGAGAGGAAGAGAGAGAGAGAGAGAGAGCAGCGTGTCGGGCGAAAAGATAGCGGTGTTACCCCGTTTAATTCGCCTCAATCGCTGCGTCATATGCCCCCTTCCTTCCGCTTACGGGCGCTCGCGGGTCCGGATGCGAGCTTAACTCTGTGTGTGTATGTGTATGTTCGATATAGCACACGCCGCCGAGTGGATAAGAGGAGGACAGGGGCGCGCGTGTGTATTTTGTGTCGACACGACCGCCAACACACGAGCGCGCGGGCGTATGTTTGCACTTCGCCTGCGTGTAATCGCCGACGCCGCCGCCGACGACCTCCAATTCCCTGGCAAAATTAAGTGGCTGGTTATTATTTTTTTTTCTCTTTATTTTTTTCATTTGGACCGGTTAAAAAGAAGTTGTGGGTGTAGGAGGTCGGGGCAGAAGGGCACTAGATGGAATTAGCCGGTAATGGTGTTTAGCGCTTATTTGAAATTTATTCCGAATGTTTGGAAAAATTCGACAGGAAGCACGGTAGTTTTTAGTAATTGAATGCTAACAAGGAGCAGAGCAATAAATCATCATACATTGGTAAATGTGTTTGGCTTATACATAAGAATAAAATTTATAGCGAATGGGAAATTTGAAGGAAGTAAAAAACACAAACGAGGTTATCAGAAGCTTATCTCTGAACCTTTTTTTTCTTCTCTAAGAAACATAGCCCGCATCGTTTATATACATTTCGATACACACTTTCCTGATCTATACGCTCGATTAAAAATTTTATGTTCTTCGGATTAATATTAGTGTTAGCTCGTTGTTGAAAAATCACTTATTCAATATAATTATTAAAAGAACAAGAAAATAAAACAAAAATTGCCCTCGAATAGCAGCTCAATTACACAACGTATATACGTTTTTAACCGTGGAAAGCCAAAGCCGCTAGGCGCGCACTAAAAGAAAGTCACGTTTTATAAGCAAGCGAACGCGCGCGTTGATTGTTCATCGGATTATATTCAATGAAAAACGTTTGTCTCGCATGGCCAACTCTCGTTATATCGAAAGCCAATATTTCTTACAATAATGAACAACACCACGTCATGACATCTAAAAATAGAGAGAGAGGAGAGAGGAAAAATAGGAAAAGGAAAATGGAATTTTGAAAAAGAAGAGAGTGCGAGAGAGAGAGAGAGAGAGAGAGAGAGAGAGAGAGAGAGAGAAAGGGAATGCGAGGAGGCAGGCCCGCCAACGCAAATATATAATACAACGTGGAGAGGAAAAAAAAATACGGCGGAATCGTCGGCTTCCGGCAGCGGCGACAAAGAAGACGGACGTCCGCGGATCATTTGACCGGAAACCAAAGGTTCACGCATTGGCTGATAATCGCACAATCGCCCACATCCTATGGCTTTCTCTCTCTCTCTTTCTCTCTTTTTGTCCCTCCTCTATACCACCCACCTTCTACTTCTCTATCCCCTATTTTCTCAGATTATGCGAGATAATATAGCTGTTATTTGCTTAGACGACGGAAAATTGTTTGTCCTTTTTCGGGCTGTTTACCGAATTTTCTAACTTTGCTTTCGATTTGGTGAGACAAAAAAATTTAGTACGTTCGAAGTGCGTAGATTCAAACAAAGCTTTTCATATCGATAAATTTCGATGATTTTGTTAAAGATAGAAATCGTATTTAGCAAACATCGTTCGAATAACATGTGGGCTTGGCTCGTATCAGAGGATGAGTCGTTTATTTTTATCAATAAAAATCAAATATGTATTGTCTGCACTTAAAAATACACACGAGCTTTAATGTGCATCGCGAAAAGTATTTTTTAATCTGCATAATAAGCCAATAAAGAGATATCCGTTGATCAATGAATCTAACGACATTTATATGTCTATTATTTATTAATAATGAGACTGAAAATATTTTTTTGTTTATCCTCTTGTCTCTTGAATTCGTTTTTTCTTATATCAGGTGCTTTTAGAGTGCATCTGACAAATTATTACGGCAATTTTAAATAAAAAGATGAAGAATTTTGAATTTATAAATTGTATTTGTTGTAAGTACCATTTTGAGAAATCCAGCAAAAAATGAGCCTCGGATGTTACATCGTTTAGTATAGTTGAGGACATAAAATAAAATTATCGGTCATTGGCTTATAGTCCGAACTCAAAACATATTTGTTAAATCAGAAGGAAAAGTTTACGTAAGCAACGTATTTGTTTAGATTAAATCATTTTGACGCTCCGTTCGAATACATTTTTCAACGCGTACGAATAAGAGTTCGCTCTCTCTCTCTGTTGTTTATCCTATGCAAACATTGAATTTGAACTCAAGGTTCTTTTATTGAATTATTCTCTCTGCAACTTTAAATTATTTCAGCCTCGCAAAAAGCTATACGAAAAAAGTGTGAAACGTTTATCTGAAAATTCCATTCGGTGATTTGTGTTGAATCATTTGTATGAGTAATTCCTTAAACTTTCGTTTCTATAATAAATCTTTTGACTTGCACACTGTCCGTTATGAAAGATTAATTTGCAGGTCGCGCGAATCGATATAAAAATATTGGAGACACGGAGCATTGTGTGTCTTAATAAAATATTTAAACGAAATTTACGGAAAGACATGTGCAGAGATAAAGAAGCGAGAAATTTATGAAATAACAGCAGCGCGGATAATACGTGATCGCGTTCGAGGAAAAAAAAATGAACGAACGTAAAAATAAGCTTACCAATAAGCCCGGCGTATTATATCTCTACGAAGCATAATGAGTAATGAAAGAATCTTCACATCCGGTATGTAACGTCGAATTTATCGATCGTTTATGAAATCATGACTTTATCAATGAAAATTCAAAAGAAAGATAAGCTCTTATCGAAGGTTTTGTGTAAACAAGTGCGGGGGATTACATCGTTTCCTCGGCGATCGTTCTATACGAGTATCACCTTCACGAGTATTCGATTATTCTGCTTTGAATAAAATCAATAAAAACTGAAGTTGGACATAGTTTTTTTCTTCTTCTTCTTCTCTTTGTCGTCCTGAACAAACAGCACGTATATTGTCAATAAAAATAATAGGCGTTACTGGGAGGACAAGCTTTGTACGGACATGCCGGCACGTCGTAAAGACGATGACTACGTCACTAAGGACGAATTTTGTGACACACCGCAGATGAAAAAGATAGCGAGCACGTAAATGTTGTTGATGCCAAAGAGAAAGATATGGGCGGGTGGAGAGAAGAAGGAGCAAATAACCAAACCTTTTTTCCCAGGGCCTATACTCCTCCTGCCGGAGTCATATGTTTCAGCGAATCAGCATTTTTCGCACGTGCCTATGGGGATGAGAGGGGTGAGGTGAGCTGCCGCGTGGGAGGCTTAGGGAGGAAGAGAAGAGGTGACGAAGGGCCAAAAAGGACCTTGACTGGGTAAAAGAACTCTCCACTTGGTTACTCGAGAGTAAAAAGAAAAGTCGTGCACGTAGGACGATAGAGAGAGAGAGAGAGAGAGAGAGGAGGGGCCAAAAAAGGGGCTGCTCCTCCATCGTCGTCACATAAAGCACTTCGTCGACGTCTTTTCCGCCCACGCTAACTGCCCGCCAGAACTTTCACTGATTTCTTTCTGCCATTCGAGAAATTTTCCCTCTTTCTCTCTTTTATTCCCCCCCTTGCCCTTCCACACGGTCGGTCGTTATACCGGCGTACTATTTGATTTGGGCTTTTCTTAAGAGGTCCGTAAGCGATTTGCGTTCCTCGTATACACACTTTTTTCCGGCTTTATGCTCGCCTCTCTCTTCTCTCCCCCTTGACGCGAATCGCGTCCGCGAGCTCTCTCTCTCTCTCTCTCGAGAGAGAGAGAGCTTGTAATTCGATATTTATGGGCATCAGGGGTCGCCGAGCCCTTTGATATTTAAGAGCCGCGTATTTATTGCTCTTCATTGATTCGTACCGCGAAATTGCTGGGGCCTATACACACACACACACAACATGGACATTCGTTATGCGTCCCCTGGCATACCGCGCACACGATGACCGCGATCTAACGATGCTGATGGGAACGTACAGCGTTATGCTTGGCAATCTTGTAAGTTTTCGGGGTGGAGGACAAAAGAGAATGGACGTCGGGCTGATTATCGAGATATTTATATACTAGCGCCTGTATACCTACGCGATTGGGCGGCTCGCAAGCGAACTTTCAGCCGGAGTGTAAGAGAGTTCTTTGGCGCATGCCTCGTGTGTGAGGGAGGGCACCTCTTGGTTGTGTGGGTATAAAAGGAGGCCGACATGCTGGGCGAGAATGACCGCACTTTTTTTTCGTGGGCTTTGTGTGTACGGACGCACACACACACATACATACACATACGAACTCATGTGCGTCGGCGGCCCGATCTTACGCGCTTATGGTGGGCGGATGTGTGATGGAGAGTTGAAAAAAAATAAAGTGCGAGTGACGAGGACCGCTCTCGAGTCACACACATTGGCGCGAGAGTAATTGATCTATAATGTCAGATAGAGAGTAGGAGAGTGAGGCGCTGTTTGGATCTAATCGAAATCGTGATGGACGCCTGTAGTGCCGCTGGGAGAAAAGCGAAGAATCGAGACCTCACACGCGCCTTAGGCTCTTTAGGGTATTGACTTTGCTCTCTCGGTCGGTTACAAGCATCGCGTCAACGATGGATAAATATTTTTGTTTTCTCCACTCTCTCGTGTGATTTATGTCGTGGTTTAGATTTGTGTGCCATCGCAGAGCAGGAAGCGGCGTATACGTGACGTGATACACGAATTGAATTAATTCAACGGTGCCCTCGCTTCGGTCTGATTTTATTTTTCTCGCGAATTTTGCGAATACGCCATGTATAAGCGACGCGTGTTTATTTCGAGGCTAAAGGATAACGCATATTTAAAAATGTGTAAACAAATGTCTAGAAAGAGCGGTGTATGTGGATGTAACGGATAACAAGGTTGCAACAATACTTCTCGGGAAATCCGCGCGCTTGATTGTAAATAAATTGTATTCTCGATTCTTTTCCCCTTCTCTGTTGCAACAGCTGCGCGCGTTTTCTTTTTTCATTCTCGCTTGTTGATCCGGAACTTCCGCTTATTATTTGCATGGACTCGATCGTATTAATAACGCACGTTGGAAACGCGGATGTATAATCGTTCGATTTTTTTCCGGGAGCTGCTTTCTATACCCGGCCGATTATTAATCGAGCACTAATCATCGAGATAAGAGAATACGATGTGCACTATGACGCATAAACGAATTAATTTCCATGAGAAAAGGAAAAAAAAGAAAAAAAATAAAAATTCGGAGCGTCAAATGAACAAACGTTGTCATTGCCATGCGGAGGCCAAATAACGACGGAATATATACATGCGAAGACAAGGGCTACGGGAGAAACGGGCTAAATCAACGATATCAAAGACGATCTCGTCGTCTAGCAAATGCAGCAGCGCAAGCTCGCAAAAGCAGCTCCCCCCCTCCGCACTCGCAATCACGAATTTCGCGTTAAGCGAAACGGGCCTGGCTGTGTGTGCGTGTGTACGTGGTACAGCCACTGACGCTGCTGCTGCTATACGTTGTTATGCGTCGCGCACACGGAGACTCAAGCTAATCGGATTCGAAAGACCGAGATTCGAATGCAAATTCGTTAATTTTACAGGCGGCATGCGCGCGCTATTCCTAGTCGCGAGTGATAACAAGCGCTATGTACGAGGAATATTTCCTTCAAATCTATATTGGCTAACGATTAATTTGTCGGTTATATGCGTATACGCGTCATCCCTCTACTCGCCTATAATCGCGAATTTTGAGGAGATGGAGTAAGGATTTTTTTTCGGGGGTTAAAAGCTGCAATTGATTAATGACAATAAAAAAATCGATACTTTTGAAAATTTTCTATTTCAATATTAACCAATTTTCTTTTGCCTATAATAGAATAATCGTAGAGAGTCGTAATTCAATAGTAAAAGCCAATGAAAATACGTAGTCACGACAGCTCGCAGTATATACAAGTATCAACTTGATAAGAAAACCAGAGCGACATTCGATCCCTGCCAAGCTCTCGAGCAAGTGCATAGTTACAAAGGTGCGCGCACTTTGCCAGGAACTTGCGCCTTACACAGCCAAGTAATTGAAGGAGAAGAAGAAAGATAAAGCCACGAACCGCGGCACAACAGCGTGAGATCATTGTCGATCCCAAGTCTCAAGGGCGCGGGAGGGCCCGAGTGATCGGTGAAAATTCGTATAGCCGATCAAACGGTACATCCTATACACGCGCTCATTGTGCCGAGGGTTTGCGTGTAACAGAGAGAGAGAGAGAGGAGAGCAGGACAAAAGCAAGGCTGTGGAGGTCCGTTAACGGATCCAACAGGCGCCGAGAGCAGGGAGAGGGGGATTTTTCAGGTGCGGGCTAACTCTCTCTCTCGTCTGCTCTCGGATATAGGCTTATACCTATAAGCAACTCCAAGCTTCCGTCTCGGCAAATACTCGAAGCCCATGGCGTGAAGGAGAGAGGCTACACTGGGGGGGAGGCGCTTCGGAGGAAAAAGGAGTCGGAGCCTTCGCCCGGGTCTCTCTCTCTCTCTCGATGAACACAGCGCGATGACGGGGGAGGGGGACCCCCCTGTTCTTTCGCTATACGCCCCGAAGGTTCGTTCAACTTTCATCGCGCGCACTCGCGCTGCTGCGTACATTAAAAGCCCGATAATCGAATTACAGGCTCGCTCTCTCCATATACTCCGCCGGCCGCTATATGCTGCGCGCTTGTTCGTTCGGCCGCGCTCGCGGCTGATCTCCGAGAGCGCCCAATCCTCGGTGATTTTTCGAATTTGTATAGCATAGGCTGTAACTAGAGAGCAATGCCTATTACCATGCCACCGGACAAACTGTATATACCGCTCTCTAGCCGTCGACTCTCTTCATCGCGTGCGCGTAATACGGCCGCGAGCGCACAAGTGGCGATTATAGCCGGTCTCCTCTTCTTCTCGTTCTTCTTGGGACTAGAAACGAGCGACGCGGTAGGTATAGAGCCGTGAACAAGCTTATACCTGCAGCACGCGCCTTCTCTAATGTCTATAAGCCCGTACACGAAATCTTCGGCTCTTTGGAATTTACATTTTTTTTTTTAACCGATACTCGTGTTTCTCTCTCTCTTTTTTTTTAATTTTTGGTAGCTGATGGAATTATTGACACGCGTCGTTCTCTTTTTCGATCGCACGAACGGCTCGACTAAAAGGCTTTGTGGGTCTTCGGGCGCGTACTGTTTCGCCGAGGGTGAGGGAGTAAAAAACAAGACAAAAATTGAATCCTAGCGACAAGGGGCGTGGACGTAACGAAGCACCGAGTTCCCTGCGTTATACGTGCGCGCGGTATAGAAAAAAAAGGGGAGTGGGGGTGGGTAAGTTAACGAGGAGAATAGGTTCTCGAGCTAAACTTCTCCATCGGGAATATAATGTTAGACTTTATGAAATTTTGGGGGGGAACCGCAGGTAAGACAAAAAAAAATGAATACCACCTATGGCAATAACGCCCGTACGGTTACGTTACACATAGGAATACCCTGGAGCGCTAGAATAGTTACCCAAATTGAGACGAAATTCCTTATCAACTTTACCGAATATGCCGGGAACTCGAAAAATTTTACGGTCATACACTTTTCCGTATAGCGATTACCTCAAAAGCTTGCAACTCTCAAAATTTTCTTGAATATTGCACAAAGAGTATAAATGTAGTAAGAAAAAAAAGAGAGAAAAAGTTCATATGACAAAAGACGGTGGAAAGAAGTCGCGAAGTGCCCAAGAACGTGGAGCGAGAGGAAAAAAGAAGGCGTTGGGGCTAAAGTAAGTGGGTATATATGCGCGTATACGTATATAAATAGCTATTAATTAAAGTATGCAATTAAAAAGTTAAACAATGGAGCGGCAGCATAAATATACCGCGTACGCATATTTTTCCACGAAGTGCAATAATGGATTGGTATAGAAGGTACAATAGGGCGGGAGGGAGGGGGGGGGAGGGTCATCGCAAGCGCTATATATATGCATAGAGACGAAGAGGAAGGCAGCCCACGCGCGATATTCATACAAAACACGTCTCGGACGTATATAGTCTGGAATATAGCCGCGGGGAATGGGGGAAGGAAGGAAAGTCGATCGATGGCGGAGACGAGGATCGAAACTGACCTTTTCAACTGGGACAAACACGTTTCCCGTCGTCGTCGTCGTCGTGTATGCCGGACGCGTGGCTACTTTCCACCCTAACTCCACCTTGGTTTAGCCGCATGAGTATATTTTTAGAGAGGAAGCTGCGAAGTCGTGTGTGTATTGTATACGCGTCGAGAGGGGGTTGTAGACGCGCGGCCGGCCCGTTGGATTGCGCAACTTTTTTTTTACGAGACACTTGGCTTTTATTTTCGAGCTTTACGCTCACTCACGCTCACGCGCGCGCGTGTCCGTTGGACACCTCGCGTTTCGCAGCTAGCCTTTTCCCTGCCACCCCTACGGCTACTATATACTGGTTGTATGGTTCTTTACTATTTCATGAATCGTCGCTCGATTAAAGAAGAAACTCGGCCGAATTCACGAGAGTGGCTTAGCACACACACACGCGCGCGCGCGTACTCATCACGCAGTTGTAGCTGAAAAAGAGTGTCGAATGAATGGCTGAATTTTCAACGGGATAGTCAACGCTATCGCGAAAATATTCGACCTGACCCTTTTTGTTTTGTTCTCTCTTTTTTTTTTATAATTCACTTTCGGGGACATTTATCGTTCAATTACACTCGATGCCGAAATATACGAAAATCCTATCGAGCAACTCGACTATACTATCGCGAGACTTTAGTTCGAGGGGAATAAAAAGGAAGAGGATGGCTGGTAGCAATTGCAGAAAAAAGTATAGCTTTCGGAAAACCAATTATCCCATTGATTTATAGATCTCCTTCTTTTTAAAAAAGAAAAGCATTGAATTTTTTGTTTTTTTTTTTTAAAAAAGGAAGAAAAAATCGAAAACGAATAGATCAAGCTTGCAGGTTGAACTTATTTATAGTTTAATGAGTTCAAGTCTGTTAATTAGGGCCTGTATAATGCGTTGAAGGTGTAAGATGTACGTGTGTTTATGTGTGTGAGCGCGCGTATACCGGCTGCGGCATTATGTTAAAGCGATTTTGACCTATATTTGCATAATCTCCGTCAGCGCGAGAAGCGCATTCGGTTCAACCCCTTCCCCCCTCCCCGCCGGTTTTCAATTCACGCGACGCTCAAATGAACTTTATCCCCCGACCTTGTGCCGATTATTTTCGTTTCTCACCGTACGCATATACACTTTTCTTTTTTTCTTTTTTTTTTTTTTAATTAAAACCCCAAATCCTTTGGCTTGAATAACGTTTTGCTTTTATAAATACATACCGCGACCCGGGCGCGCGCCTCGTCAGTGGTTTTTCCACAAAAACATCGTTAAAACGGCTAAACGACACGTAAACAATCGAGAGGCAAAATACACACATACAGAGAGAGAGAGAGAGAGAGAGAGAGAGAGAGAGAGAGAGAGAGAAAATTGAACTGTAAGCTCTGGGCCGAAAAGTGCAGGGGCGTAGAGTTGTTGGAAAACGCATCTTCTATAGCAGGAAGTCCAGAGACCGAGACGAGTCCACCCTCTCCCTTCTCACACAGGATTGTGGACGACCGAGTAAAATAGGTCGCGGTGACGCGCGAAAGCGCGGATTACATCAGAGACGCGCGGTGCTGCGGGGGGGGGAAGAGGGGGAGAGGGCAAGGTGGAGGAGAGGGTGGGGGGGCGTCCTTCGCGACGACTACGACATCAGCTGATCGAAGTAGGTCGCTCTGTTTTCATGAACGAGAGATGCTCTGGCCCGTATAGCAGCAGCGAGCGCCGGTGTGTATAGCGCGGGGTATTAACGGCCGACGATCCTCCTCCTCGTGCGCTATAAAAAGAGACGACGGGGATCGAGACGACGTCCGCTCTCGGCCGCGCTCTATCGGCTTTCCTAACGCGTCCGACGACTATATGCGCGCTCTCCTTCCGAATATAAATTATCTCGTTAGACCAGGGATATTTCTCATTTTTCTCTTTTGGAAATTTGGATGTGGCGTAGACGAGGGGGTTGCTTTTACACAGCGGAGGGGTTTGCGAGCGAAGCGGAAGTTGTAATTACTTTTTGATTGGCAGTTGATATGAAAATTTTGCTTCTGCTCGGAAGTTTCGAGATTGAATTTTGAAAGACGCGAAATTGTTTTGCGTGGGCTCTGGTAAACATTGGTTTACCAGGTGGTAAATAATTGGGCGGAAATTTTGGCAAATTCGAAAATTATCGCGAGATGGGGCAATTGCGAGGGCTTTAAATGGTAATGGACGAGGAGGGATTGGAAATTACTCACGTAAGCCGTTCGAAAATGATCTCATCAATTGAATCAAGTATCTTATTATGGCTACTTGAACTTGTCATTGCAAAGTTAATTTTGATTAATGCTTTTGCTTTTCTTTTCTTTTTCTAAATAAAGTTCATTGAATTATTGGGAATAGCTATGTTTTAAGAAAGAGACACTCTAAAATAGAAATGGTATTTTTACACTTCCAAAAATGGAAATTATTAAACAGTAGTTGTTTTTGGATGTTGGTAAAGTATGCAAGATTACATACCTGTTGCCAAAGCGTTCCTTCCAAAATTCAGCAGCATCCGATTTAGTAATACGAAACTGATCACCAGCAAATAGTCCATTTGGAAAAATAGCTTTCAGTTCTGACAACATGTGACTAAAAACTAAACTGAGCTTTGTCAAATTTCTTCTGTAGTGAGAAGTCTCGTCAAACATTTTTTCTTTGCCCTCTTTGAAGAGTTTAATTGCCTGCTTGCACTTTCTCATTAAATTATTTATAAAGACACAAAAGTGTTCGTTGCTGTGTAACACTTGCATGCGATCTTCATATTCGGTGTAGATGAGCCTGAGCCGCTGATATGTGTCTGGTAATATGTCCAGTATGAATGGTGGAGAGTTTTTCAGATTCATGCGTTGATGTTGGCACAGTTTTACAACTTTGTCCATTAGCTTCCATGTTTTATCAAGCATACGCTTGTCTGTGGAATATTTTGGCGGAGTAGTCATTGCATCTGCAAAGCGACCTTGCAGCTTTTGAAAAAGTGAACTTATTTGCACAGTTCTACTCCTACTGCTGTTGCCTGAATTCATTTTGGTTCTGGAACAGAAAAAAATATATTACTTGTTAATAGTTATTTACGCATATTGTTTATCACGCTCACAACTTAGACCTTTGAACAAAATACTATTATAATAACTTTAAAACTTTGATCAAAATTCAAATATTCATTTGCCTGAATAATGAGAATATAAAGTTATGCAAATAAATTGTAATTATTCAGTTACAAATTTTCAACATAAATCAAAAGCATTTAATACACTTCGTGGCCTTTTAAAGTAAAAAAAGAACTCAACTTTTTTATGCCAAACATTTGTTCATAAAGTCCACATTAGTTTGAAAGTTACAACTGCACCAAATTTGACGTAGAAAAAAAAGTCTAACTGCATTCATCAATTGACCAAGCACCGAGTCACAAACTCAATTTCCATTCTATCACTTGCGGGCTTCAAAGTGAAAGCAATTTTTTGAAAATTAACACAGACTTGCACAAGTGAAAAACAAAATAACTTTCAGCCAATTACAAATGCAGCAATAGACGGTATCAACCGGTGGCCTGGCATCGCCGTAAGCGGTCGTGCAGTAAGTGAGTGAGTGAGTGAGTGAGAGAGAGGGCGGCCTTTAAAGAATTAAATGCTTTCAACGGTCGTATCTACGATCAAAGGTCTTCGGAGTTGGAGCGGTCTATGGAGCAAAGGTGTCGGCGAGGGTGTATTACTTGTGTAAATATCGGTCTCTTGCAGGCTCGCTAGACTGGCAAGGGTAGCTCCTTGGTACCGTCTCGCCTCGGCATCGTCCCAAAGAGCGTCGGGGATCACCCGTCAAACGGCTGCAGCCAGCTGCGAGAGCATACACGACTAGCAGGGAGCCAGGCTATACGGGAGAGCAAGAGAAAGATGCGATGTGTGTCTCTCGCTGGGCGAAGAAGCGAGAGAGAGAGAACAGGCGCCTCGTGCGCAACAGTCCCGACTCCTCTCTCGCGTCACTACTCGTTTGGCCTCTGCATCCTGCAGCCGCGCACTCTGTCTCTCTCTCTCTCTCTCCTTCTCTTTGCTCCGGTCTCGTATCCTGCCTTTCGGAGCGCGAACTCGCCAGCGGAGAGAGAGATATAGGGAGATAGACCGAGAGGAGGAAGAGGTAGAGAAGAGGAGAGACGGCGGTGAAGCAGGAGGTGGAGAGAGGGAGGGAGAGCCTCGCCGAGGCGCGCTCCCTTTCTCTCGCGAGCTGAAAAAAAAAGCCGAGAGGAGCCGCGGCTCTTCTCCGGCCGATTCCTCCTCTACACTCGGGAGGTTCAGGTCCTTAGCAGCGAATAACACAGTCGGTATATAACGTGGATTATCGGCGAGTATACAGCTCGAGCCTCGGCGATATCAACGACGTTGTCGGCGGCGTTAAGCTTGTAGGCGCACACAGCGTGTCTCTCTCCCGCTCTCCTAGCGGTCTCTCGTCATCTATACAGATATAGATATTATGAGTACGTTTATGTGTGTGAGAGAGAGAGAGACAAGGACAGAAGTTTGAGAGAGTCCGGCGGCGTCGTCAATGGAGGCCTTAGCCGTGTGTCTCTCTCCTGCTACGAGTCGTCGTGCTGCCGCTGCAAGTCGTCTATCACCGCTGCTGTCGCTCGCCACGGCATAATATAATGTATCCTCCGAACGGGATACTATACACTCTCACTCACGCGGTGCGGGCCTGCTGCACGCAGCAGCAGCACACTGTACACACGACGACGACGACGACGACGAGGGGTTCTCTCTCTCTCTACTGCGGCAAGTTTAGCGGGATTTATTCGCACACTGGTTGTTGTTGGTAGGCGAGCAACGCCGATGTATACAGCGCACTTAGCACCACCTCCGAGTACTCCAATCGCGACGTGTATTGTACGTCTCGTCGTGGAGAAACGTCGACGACGACGACGAGGCACACCGACGAGCAACGACGCCTCTCTCTCTCGCGCGCACTCTCCTCGGCCTGCAGCAGCCCATTAGACACTGGCTAGGACCCCCGCGGCTGAGAACCGAGGCTCTCTCGCGCTCTCTACTGCCTCTCTCTCTGCCCCCGCGTGCCGCCCCTGTACACCTCTCTCTCTCTCGGCAACTTGCGCCGACGACGACGAGTGCTGCTGCTGCTACACACTGTACTCTCTCAAATGCTCGCTGTCTCTTTTGCACTACCGCACGCGCTTATAGCTTCGTCCGCCTTGCTCCGTTTTTTCTCCCTTCTCTCTTATACACACTCGTGGAATCGGAGTCGACGCGCGGAAAACGGAGCTGCTGCTGCTGCTGCTACTCACTGCCGACGCGACGTCTACCGGTGACACCGAGAATTCAACTCGAGAGTAGAGTGTGCGTGAGTAAGCGTGTGCGTTTCTAGGTGTCGGTGGAACAAACCGGTCTGGCAGCGGGGGTGTCGCTACTTGACGGCACGACGTGCTCTGCCGCGAAATTTGAAAGGATACGTGAGGGTTGCGTGAAGAAACGGCTGAAACAACTTGATAGTCGGATTTTTTATTGTTTAACAGTTTTATTATTTTCAACGATTTACATGTATTTTATTACCTATTTGAATAATAAAGTCATGTTTAACAGGTGAAGAACAAGCGTAGAGTATTTGGCTCCTAATTTACGTTTGCGTTCGATGGATTACAAAAATAATTGCTTACAAATAAAAAGGCTCGCTATTTCACTGGATTTATGACTTTATTAATATCATTAATATCATTGGTATTTTTCTTTTTTTTTGCATTTCGAGAATAACATGATCAATTTTGTGTTAACTGTCTTTTACGTATTATCATAAGCACCATTACGTATTTTACGAAAATAGTTTAATTTAATGATCACTGCGTGTGCTCCTCTACGCGATCTCATAATTTTGACTATTTTTGTTGGAAAATAGTTAACATTTTAAATTCTATCAGATCTGTATAGAAAAATTACGATAAGCGTTTGATCTGAACTCGATAACGTGTAGTTTACGCTGCTAAACAATTGTTTTTTAAATTTATACAATATTAATTTCTAATTATTTATACATGCAAAACAATTATAAAGTCCAATTCAATTTATCGAGAATTTCGTCGAGACAAAGCATTAGAATACGTTACCGTAATAATTATATTAAGTACGCTGTTTTGTGCTTACAAAATAATGTTTTCATAAAAAATAATGCATACAAACATTATCGCTTTGATTTTGCTTAATAGAATTGAATTTTATTAAAATAGTCAAAAAAATCGCTTGTTTATTTCGTTGTAAACAACTTAACGATACTTTTTTAAAAGTTCCATATTTTTGATCTTTTTAAAATATATGATGTAATAAATACGCTAATATAACGTGTAATTACGGCATTTCAATTAATTAGGACATTACACGTGGAAGTATTGTAGCGTATATGTATATACATATGTGTTTATAAATACATGCTCTTTACACATAAAGTTTATACATATACTTATGTACAATTAATATAAAATCGATTAAATGTTAAATATAAATAATTTTTTTTTTTTCAACTAGATTTGTAAATTCGACTGGTAAGAGGTTCGAAAAAACGAGAACAGCCTAGCATAGTTAACAGACTATACAGTGGCATAAATCTACAGGTTTTACCAGTTAGCTAAAAGCTATTACACGCGTTATCGTATCACTAAAGGAAAGTCGTCACCGATTATCGAAGTAATGGCTTATTTTTAATAGGATAAAACTGGACATCAAGAACCAACTAGCCGGTATCGATGCCAAGATCCGATACCTTTCGTCTGAAAGAAAACGAAATACGTTAATTGCAGTTGCTCGTTCATATACAATGAAACAATTGTAATACATTATTTTTAATTACAGTCAATTTAAACTGTACAACATTACCTGTCATCTGAGGCGACATTTTCTCCGAGGCCCAACCAAGACTCCTTTGCACAGCCATTTTCCATTTTTTGTATCTCGCGTCCCTTTCTAAAAAACAAAGCATCGTTACAAAATTACACGATCATTTCAACAAACATTACACTTTAGAAGAAAACTACTACGTACCGTCCGGCGCGGTGGTCGGTAAGAACGTGTCGGTCAAGACCGTTTCCACTCCTACGCCTTCCAACTCCCACAGTCCAATTCCAGCTGCATTACCCGCAGCCTTAGCCGCGCCCAAGGCGGTAATGTCGGGCACAGTGGACCTGACTAAAAAGTACACAATTGCCATTGTTAACCGACAGCAATAGCAATGCACCCTGTCGCTCGCAGAGCCACAAAAGCAAAGTACTCACAAACTGGCACACCAGCTATGTCAGCCTGCAGCTGCATCAAAAGACTGTTGACCGACATCTTGCCATCCGTGTAAAGTTTAGTCAGCGGGAAACCGCAGTCCTTGAACATCGCCTCCAAAATGTCCCTCGTCTGGAAGCAGACGGACTCGAGGGAGGCTCTTATGATGTGGTCCTTCGTCGTGAACGCCGTCATGCCGCAAATAATTCTGGAATATCACGCGTAACCAAGCGTTAATCACCGCTGACTCGCCGCAAAATAACTGGACGTACCCTCTGGCGTCCTTGCGCCAATAGGGCGCGTAGAGGCCGGAGAAGGCCGGCACGAAGTAGACGTCGCCCGTGTTGCGGACCCTCTGCGCTAGATGCTCGCTCTCGTTGACGTCCTTCATCATTTTCATGTTGTCGCGCAGCCACTTGATTGCGTGCCCGGCCACGGCGACCGAGCCCTCGAGCGCGTAGACCACCGGATTGCTCGGGCCGAGCTGATAAGCCACCGTCGTCACGAGGCCGTGATTCGAAAAGACACGCTGTAATAAACACACACATTTGTATTCATGATTTTAAGCTCGATTTAGCAAAGGAGAGAGAGAAAGAGAGAGCCTCATCCTCACCTGCGTCCCGGTGTTGCAGAGCAAAAAGCAACCGCTCCTATAGGTGTTTTTAGCCTGGCCCTGCTTCAGGCAATTCTGACCAACGAGGGCGGCTTGCTGATTGCCAAGGATCTGCAAAGTAGAATATATCGAGTTATTGGAGACTTGGCGCGTACACACAACGAGTGCAAAGGAGCTTGCGCGGGAGACTTACGCCGGATATCGGTATGCCAGCGAGGGCGCCGACCTTGATGTTCCCGTAGATCTCGGAGCTGCTTCGTATTTTCGGCAGTACCCTCATAGGAATGTCGAAGTATCGGCAGAGCGTCACGTCCCAGCACATCGTCTCGATGTTCATGAGCATCGTCCGCGAGGCGTTCGTCACGTCGGTTATGTACAGTCCGCCGTCCTTACCGCCCGTCAGATTCTGCAACAAAGTTATTCCTTTATTATAAAAATCCATTTGTACACAGTAAATATTATTGCTCGCCGTGGTCGGAGAATATAGATCAAAGAGCGGCCAGCAACGTGTCTGTACGACTCTTCTTATCTCTGTTTCGTCTAGACACGCCAACTATACTGGTTATTCTCGATAGCGAGGGAAATGGAAAACAAAAAATTGCGTTGGAATAGAGAGGTCTAGTTACCCAGACGAGCCAAGTGTCGAGTGTGCCGAACATGCATCTGCGCTCGCGCATGGCCTTCCTCACGCTCGGCACGTTCTCCATGAACCAGCGTATTTTCAGGGCGGAAAAGTACGAGCTGACCGGTAGGCCGCAAATCGGCCTCAGGTGGTTCTTGTTCTTGTCGGGGAACCTCGCTATTATCTGATCGATCATTTTGTCCGTCCTTATGTCCGACCACACTGTTAAAAGCACACGCAAAAGCCGACAAGTCCGATAAATCGCAAGGAATAATAAAAAAAAAATGCGAAAGAGAGATTAAAGCTAGTTACGTATGGCGTTGTAAAGGGGATCGCCGGTCTTGGAGTCCCAAACGAGCGTGGTCTCGCGCGAATTGCAGATGCCGACGGTGACGATGCTGCTCGAGTCCACGCCCTTCTCCGCCATCTTCCTCAGCACCTCGCCGATGCAGTCCTTTATCGCCGACTGGATCTCCTTCGGGTCCTGCTCGACCCATCCCTCCTTCGGCGTCAGCTGGTCGATGTCGATCTGGTGCGACTGCACCTCCGTCACGTGCTTCGCGTTGAAGATCTGCAAGATGATGATGTACCAATAGGCTTTCTCGCTCTGCTAATCAATCGCTCTTGAGAATCGGCCAGTTAGCGAGCAGTTCTCTCTCGAAGAGGATTCGCGACAAGACGCGAATTTCCAAGCGGCTATGTGTGTACGTGTGTGTATACTTACGACGAATCGAACGGTTCGCGTGCCGATGTCAATCACTCCAATAAAGGGACCGGGCTTGCTTGGCCGTGCCGGCATGATGTCTGCAACAGGCAAAACAGACGCTTCTGTAGGATTTGATTTTGAGGAAAACTTTTCTTCAGATAGTTACTGGGTTTTCGATGAAATCGTATAGGGGGGGGGGGGAGTATCCGGGTGTGTCTATACGAGAAAGAGTTTCGTCATAAGGCTCTCCCTCTCTGCGTGTTATCGCGCTAAAGAAATTGGTGGAAAATAAATTAACGATAGAGAGAGAGAGAGAGGTGTTTTTATGCCTCTACCAGACGTCAATGACGTAATTATTGTAGACGCTCGTAGTTTACTGCTAATTCAAATTTAATTATCGCTATTTATTTAGTCTGTTTTTTTTAAATGCTAACTATTCATTAAGAATCGTACGACGCGAAAACTGTGCGCACACGTTTTACTTCTTAGGATATTTAGAAAACTCGGGAGGAAAAGGATTTTTGATCGTCGCGTGTATACGCGTTACTTCGAAATTTCGTTCAAGAAGCGATAAAATATTGGCTCGCTCGCGTCCGTGACGTTGTTTTTTTTTGTTCTTCTTCATTATTTTCGTATTGCTTTTTCGTTAATTCGAGAATGAATAAAAGATACGGCGCGGTCGATTAAATTGTGAAAGTAACGCGCTCTCTCGCTCGCTCCTCGTTATCATTATGTATTTTCAGTGTAAACTATAAACAGATGATGTCACTTCGGGGCGTGCGCGTCCGTTTGAAAATTTCGTCTTGCGCTCGCTCTTGTTCTTATCTTAATTGCCTGGCAAAGTCGAGAGAGAGAGAGCGGCAAGCCGATAATGGGGGTAAAAGAAAATTTGAGAAACGATCGCGTACATCCGTTTGCATTCGACTCGCGCTCCGAATGCATATAATATTGCCACGGCGCGTTTAGCCGAACGCACTCGGCGATTCGCGGATTAAATTTTGCAAATCTCCGTATAAAGACGAGGCGCCGATGAAAAAGAAATAATCTCGATCACTTTTTGAATTGCAAAGCCGGGGAATACCAAGGATTATCCCGCGAGAAAAAGACGCTCCATTAAATCCCACTCGATTAACCGTGACCCCCCCCCCCTCCTCAAGAAAAAGAACGAAAAAAAAAAGAAGAAAAGTGGACACAGCCGATCGATCACCCACGTATCCACTATATCATACCTGCTAAGACAATGCAGCCGCTGTCGAGAGTATGTGGCAATATACGTATGTAAAATCAGTCCTGCCGGCGCACGTGTCGGCGTGCGACTGATCCTCCTATCCCAGCGAGCCAATAAAAGTCTATCCAGAGCGTGATAGGGAGGTGGGGGAGAGAGAGAGAGAAAGAGAGCGAACGAGAGGGAGAGAAGCAAGCCTCTCTCGCGCACACCCACGAGACGCGCGCGTCGCACTAGAAATAAAGCGTCTTGCGCCGAGTCGCTCGGCTAATATCGGCTTTCTTCTTATGTCCCTGCGTCTCCCATTTCTCTCTCTCTCTCTCTCTCTCTCTCACACACACACGTACTCTTTCGGGTATATGCCGCAAAAAAACGAATGAGCGAGACGTCATAAAGCGCCGCGGAGGGGCAGAGCTTGCTTTACCGAGTCGCGATTGGTGGAAGTGGGAAGGCTCGGCGCGGAGAACGCCGAGGAACAAACACACACACACGTCCACGGAGTAGGGGACGCACTTAACGACGGGAATGCGTGGCCTCGACGGGCCTCTAGGCTTCGCCTGACGACTGGGTATACATGGAGAATATGCTTAAAGATTAACGGATGGTAAAGGGGGAGGGGGGCCAAACGAACCTCTGTACTCGCTACCTTTTAGATATATCGATTGAGTTGGTCATTTCTTTTTTTTTTCGTTACTTTTCATTAAACTTTTTTTCTTCGAATTCCAAGCCGATGTATTACGTTGTGGGCGTGAGACAGCGCGAGTGTCGTCGTAAAAATCGTGGCTTTCGCGTTGGAGGCAAAGTCAAATGTTATCTCGCGATATGAACGAAACGTTGTTTTTTTTGTTTGTTTTTTTCTTATCGGCGCTCAATTTTATAAGATGCTGCATACAGTGTTACAAGCGAAAATGCCGAGAGCTTCATTGTTGCGCTTACGAACGACGATTGCAAAATTGGGGGATATGTGTATATAGAGAAAAGGTGGGCTTGGGACGACGAGGATTTAACGAACTGTTGGATGTGTACATGTCTTATTGCATCGCGTGGTACACAAGCCTATACCGATCTATGCTCTTTCGCAACGCGCGCGTATAGTCTTGCTTATTCGAGAGCGCTTCGCATTCAAAGTATAATATAATATCGCTTTGGCGAGATTAGCCGGCTACAATTGTTTTCGCAACTGAACTTTAAACGGCTTTGTAAATAAGATTAGTTCAATGTTCTTGTTTGCCCGTTGATATACCCGCCGTAGACATATAGGCTAGTCATTAGCATACGTATTTATACTAGCTCCCGCGTGCGCGGACGTCTGTGCGTATATGAGCGTATTGGAGCGGAGTAGTAGCTCGAGCAATCAATGGGCTGATCTAATTTTCGAAACACCTCGAACACCCGCTTTTGAGGCCGAATTTTTTTTTTTTTTTTTTTTTTTTGTTTCGAAGCGGGAGAAAAAGTCTCTCGGTAATTTTAGAAATTCGCTCTTTTTCTCTCGGATCGTTTTTTCAAAGCCGATCTCGCGCGCGCATTTTTTCCGACGGCGTCTGGCGCTCTTTGAATATTAAAACACGCGTTATGTATAAACAACCGCGTCACTTTTCGGCTCCGAGAATAATAAAAAATAAAGAGCAGAGGCGCGATCGGAGGAAGGAAAAAATCAATCCAAAAGCAATCAGCCGGAGAATCCGTAGAAGCGAGGGAGAGGGAAAAAAACGAAGCGTCATCGCGCACGGGGTCTAATTAACGACATCGGGAAACAATTAAAAAAAAATACACTTACACACGCACGCGGCTCGAAAGCTGGTAAGTCAAAGGCGATGATAAAAGAGAGACGAAATAAAGCAAAGGAACGCAATGACTAATAACGTCATGAGCGGGGGCCAAAGTAGCGGAGTCATCGCGACGTTCGGAGAGAGAGAGAGAGAGAGAGAGAGAGAGAGAGAGAGAGAGAGAGAGAGAGAGAGAGAAGAGCGAGAGATGCAAGCTGCGCCCGGCGGGCGACGACGACAGTGACATTGGCCTGTCGATCAGCCGAAAAGGAAGCATTGTCCCCCCGGGACTTTCCATCGAACCACTTTACACGCGTACGTACACTTCTCCCCCTCCCCCTCACTCTCATTCTCTCTTTTAGCTCTTTCTCTCAATGCTTATTTTTAGCCAAACGATTTTCGCCGCGCCAAGCCGGTCGCGCACGTGCGTTACGAGGGAGAGAGAGAGAGAGAGACGCCGGGGAGTCGTCGACTCGCGCGATTCGACGGCTTCTTCGTTCCACGGTATATGTATTACCGTCTTCTCTTTCCGCGCTTGCATCACGGCTTATTATGTTGACGAGTCTGCCTATTATTTATTATGCTCTGTTGCTTTGATTCACTCGTATAACCGCAAATCAATTCGTTAGTTTACTAGTTGTACGGCTGAGTTTTTTTATTATCATTTTTCTTCTTTTTTTTGTGATTAATTGTTGTTTTCTTTTTAGGATGTTATCGGTAAGAAGGCGAACACGAGATCCGTGTGCGCGTACGCGTCGAACTTTAATTAGACGTTGGGGGTTATGTAAAAAAATTTTCGGGAAATAATATCGCCGGTCCGGGGATTTATTTATAATTTTGAGGAAGCCTGAGATTTCGTGCGGAGACAATGTCGCTCGGTCCGATAATCTACAAGAATTTATGTAATGCTCTGATAAATTAAAAAATTCCGTTCTATACCGGCTTCAGAAAATTTGATAGCAAGCTCGGCTCATACGAATTTATTCTCTCTTAAAAAACAAAAAAAAAAAAAAAAGATAAAGCAGATATGTAAAATGAATTTTTTTTTGGAACTCGATTAAAACTGGAGCTACGGATATCGGTTGCTCGTTTAATATTTATAAATGAGCCTCTTTTTGTTTGATTGTCCAATGTAAAATTAGAAATAGAACACAAATAACTTGAGATAGTAATACAAGTCAAGGTGACGAAAATTGAAATTTTAAAGAGTAAAGAAAAAAATCGAGATGTAGCTTACCGATCGAATTGTAGTCGTAATACTTGAAAGCATCTCGCTTTTTCCTCGCAGACTCCCCTCTGTAACCGCCACGTGTTGTCGCCATGCTGCCGCTTCGATTGTCGATTAAATCTCGGCGGCAACGTTGAG
Organism: Anagyrus pseudococci; assembly: GCA_030522585.1. Lineage (NCBI taxonomy): Eukaryota > Metazoa > Arthropoda > Insecta > Hymenoptera > Encyrtidae > Anagyrus > Anagyrus pseudococci. Next base: position 23,011 of record JAPYYQ010000678.1, on the reverse strand, counting down.
TCTCGTTAAATTCGGCTTGGTGGCGATTTCCAGATTTTTACCTATCGAAAGATACCAGTATTTTTAATTAAAAAAAAAAAAAAAAAAATGAACGTATAAGCGTAGCACTGCAATTGCGCTAAAAATATTAAATTATAATAAACTATTGCTAAATAATACGTTTTAATTGCGTAGAGTTATTAAAATTTATTTTAGGTACAATTAACACGTTTTATTAATAAATTGCCAGTTCGACTAAAATGACGAAATATTACGAATTATGCGTTTCTACGGAATTATTATATTGTAAAACGCGAAAGTAAGCGTTAGAAAATTTACGGCTCGTAAATTTCAAATTATAGAAGTTGGGTAAAATTAATTAAGCAAAATGATAATAATTTATAAGAAAATTGTTATCTCTAATTGAAATTGTTTGTGTGTGTGTGTGTGTGTTTGCGATTGAAGAACACGTAATTCGAAATAAGCATTGGATTAATTAAAATAATTATTTCGACGACGATTCTTGGCTATCTTGCATTTATGCCTATATATACATATACAGCCTCAATCTTCGAAGATAGGAAAATGAGAATTGAAAATTATTACGTAACGCTTCCTCGTTTCGACATAAACCTGTTTAGCCGAAAGAGAAAAAAAAACAAGACATTCGCCGAACACGTTTCGGTGAAAATACTACTTCGCCCCGAAAGCCACAAACGATAATAACGAAAAAATAAATCATTAGCCAAGCCGTTGAATGATCGACGCTTTCCCGCTGTAAATTATGCGTACCCGCGTAATCTCGAATTCATAAATAAATGCTCCCGGCAGATATGATAGAGGCCCCAAAGCTCGCGATTAATCCTAACAACAACGTCGACAATCGAGCGAGACGGCCAATAAACAAAACGAATCCAACAGTTTGCACACACGCGATTGAGAGACGACAAAAACAAAAACACGTACCTTTGAAAAATTAACCCTCAATTCGGTTCATCTACGAAGCCCGGCACGCGAGATTTCATGAATAAGGAGGGGAAAAAAAACAAGAAGAGATAATTAGAGAAATAGAGAGATAGCGAGAGGAGCAACCGCGCGGTGACAGCAACATGAGGCTGTCGCGCCACGAGAGCGGCACGGCCAAGACTAAAGTTAGGCGTTTTTTGGGGCCGATCGAGCGCGATTGGCAGTGCGAGAGAGAAAGAGAGAGAGAGAGAGAGAGAGAGCTCTTTTGGGGATCCGCCGGCGGGGCGCAGTCGACAGGTACTGCTGGCCGGGGGAAAAAAATGCGCAACCACGTGCGCCCGCCGATTTTATGTTTCTCGTTTTGCTATCTTTCTCTCCTCCCTCTGTCTCTCTTGGCCACCTGTGTCATTTAAGGTAATACGGGGGTCCTGTATCAGCTGATACGTATCTCTAATCGCGGTCTTATCGGAGCGATTTAATCGCCGAGATATTGATTGGCACCATCTCTAGCCCGATGACGTATTAATAAACGTTTTTATTCACGAGACACCGGCTGGTTTTCTTTATCGCTCGACATCTCTTGGCAATTTGGCTTTTGATCGGGCGGGCTTTATCGAGATTTTCGTATCGCTGGGGGATTATAACGATTTTTTTTTTTTAAGTAAAATTTGTATGCGCGCTGAAGTTGATAAAAAAGGAAAAAAATAAATTAGTCGTCGAATGGAAAAAAAGCACATCGCGATGTTAACTTTGCGTTTTATTTTTACAAATGTTTAAATTAAAGCGTTAATTTAAGAATAATTTCGTGGTATTCGAGTAAGGTCAATGCCGTTACGCAAGAGGTGTATTAAATGTGCGCTTAATAGTTGTCGTCGTTACGTAGGGACGAGGAAGTTAATAAAGTTTGCGTTTTAGAGAAATCAATTGCGAATCAATTAATAACGTTTACAAAACAAGTCTCTTGGGGGGGGGGGGGGTAGGGAAACAAGGAGGTTTAAACTTTGAACGCCCTCACAAACAGATATTTATCGCAGCGTGAAATATGTGAACCTTGGACTTTACCATGTACGATATGGAGAGAGAGAAAGAGAGAGACGACGACTCGAGCCGTTTATTCGGAGAAAAAAAACGTGAAGGCGCAGAGATGAGAAATTTAGTATTTATCTCATTGAATTTTTTAAAACTTACGCTTTGCATGACTAATTGTGTTTGTCTAGTTTTCAGTTTGACATTTCTCGTTTTTCAGTACTCTATTTCATTTCTTTTTGTTTTTTAATATCATTTTACAATTTTAGCTTTGATGAAACTTTAAACCTTACATTTCTGAGAACTTGGGAGCTTGCAAACATTGACTTTACCCTAAAGTTTAGCCAGAGCTTTTATTACAATAGAGCTTTTATAGATAAAGCTTGATAAGAGAGGTATCGAATTCTGTTTGCCAATTTTTCAAGAATTATAAAAAGGCTCGATAAATATTTTTAATCGATCTATTTTTTTTTGATTGACAACTTGTAAGTTTGAAACCGGATAAAAACTTATTTACGAAAATGGAAACGGCAGCGTTTTAAGAATTAATAGAGGAAAACACTTGTTTGATAACTCTGTTAATCTCGTAGGTGTATTTGTATTTCCACGAATTTTATTTCCTCGTAGAAGGAAAAAAAGAGGCAGTTTTAAAAAATATCAAAATGATAGTCGAAGTCACCTCCGCGGTTTGTTTTAAAGTAAATTATCGAAATCGAGATGATGGCTAGCATATATGTACGTGTGTACTGCACATGAAGTGGTCTAGATAGAAGGCCGCGTTCATAATGCGTTGGTTACCCGGGAAGTATCGGACTACCATGCTATCATGACTCTGCCTCGTTCTTATATATCTCTCGACGCTTCGATTAACCGCTTGCGGGTTTGCTAAATTATCACCCGCGAATTTTGAATTTACCTCTTTCCAATCCTTTTATCCCCAGCGTCCATTTTCCCTTGCGTCCTTTCTTTACTTTTAACAATAATACAGGTATTTTGAAAAAAAGTCTAACAAAAGAGATGAATTTTTCAATAAAGTTTCGTGCGATTATTTCCACGTAGATAACGAGAGAAAATCGCCTTGGTCGAGCTAAAGTTCAGAAAAGGCTTACTGGCATCCATCTGGCGGCCGAGAACAGAAGCATCTCCCACGCCAGCGCAGAGCACGCTGCTGCATGCAGACAACTGCGGGACGCGCTTGATAGGCGTATACCTCGGCCTTGAACTTACGCTAACGCGGGCAGTGTCTAGGAGCTTTAAAAAGCTTATAAGCGGCGGTTACGATTTAACGTAATTTACAGGTGGTTTTCCCTTTAGTTTTTATATAAGCTTTAGTTAAAAGGACCGAGCGAATGCGGAAAATAAATATTATACCGCGTGATTTTAAAGATTGAGCGGCAACGTATAACATTAAAAACAAAGGCATGGGAATGCGGATGAAAGTTTGAAAAAGTAATCGGAAGCTTTGCCAAAATTTTTCTGGAACTTTGTGTTCTACTTTGTTGATCGTCGCAATGATAATTTGACAAGTTCAATACTATGAATATTTTACGAGGTTTTAAAAATTTACCTTAATTACAAAGCGATAATCAATTACGTGAAACTCGATACTACAAGTTATATCCAATGTTACTGGCACGACACGCGAAGCTATACAAAAGCCCGTCACGACCTTCAACTTCGGCTCGTTTGTCGATTTCGTGGTCCGCATTAAGCTTGGGCTTGAAAACGAGATGAGATGTCGATGTTGGTGTATTATTTCCGCAATAATAATCCTCTTGTTTTATTTCTTAATTTGGAAAGTAAATTTCTAGCATTCGATGCGTACAGTTTATTCTTTGCTACGGTAAAGATTTTTAATCTTCTGTAAATTAAAAAAAATATATTGAAAAGTGTATATTAGGCAAAAAGCCACAAATGTAATTTTGTGAGTGAAACGTTTACAAAATTTCCTTGTAATATACTAGCCGAACAAGACTTTTACGAACGACAGTAATTTTCGTTTTTATGACTCAATCGTATAGATTTATGAAATAATTATCTGTCACATCGAATTGACAAGCCTAACGAACGATTTGAGTCGAACTCATAAATTCATATTCCTCTTCCAATTCGTTAAATGTGTGTTTTGAATATTTTATCGTACCCTTACAAGACACTTTTCCCTTTCAACCTAAGTAAATTGTTCCCTAACGTCATTTCGAGAAAACCAGCGAGCCCTCAAATTACATTTTAAAACGCGTTATTTTTTCAAGCGCAATCACGAGAGCTGTTATAGGCAAAGCGCCCGAGTCCTAGCGATCGATAATAATTCGACAAACCTCTTTCCCAGGACTGTGTCTCCGACTTACGACATCGCTGACCCATATATTCCAAGTTGCACGTGAATCAAATAACACGTGTCGACACTCGTTTCAATTTTCATCTCTTCACGCCGCGCGGGTGCACACGAGTAAGCCAAAACCGCACAACGAAAAAGATGAATAATAAAAAAAAAAATTTTCCGGGGAATATTACATCTGCCTCCCCAGAAACGAAATAACAGCGATATCGGAAGCTGCGAGACTTTGGATATTAGGTCAGGCGAAGGGCTCGCAGGTCACGCGAGAACTGGCGGGCCAAAGCGCGAGAGAGGGTGGATACATCCCGGTCACATGTACACGCGCGAGGGGCTGCAACGAAAAAGCGCAGACGCGGTCGATACTAAGAGCAGACTCCCTCCCCCTCCATCCTCGCCGCTCCCTCTCTTTCTCTTACCCTCTCAGGAGTTCCGCGCTTTTCGAATTCCCTTGGCTTTTCCTCCTCGTCCGCGTCAATTTTCTAATGCTAATTCTTTCTCCCTTGACGGATTATAACTGAATTTGAATGAGCTTCAAGAAACCACAAGATGCCAGTCGAATACTTTTAAGCCAACGCCACGACAGAATTGTTCTAAGTCATTTTTACACGCGTAGAATTTAACCGTTGATAATAAATGCGCTCATTTCATCGTTTTTATTACTTTATTTTTTTCACGACTCGTTAGCGAATTATGTAATGTTTTTTTTAAAAACTTGCACGTGTTATTTTTGCGATAAAGATAAAAAAAAAAGAAAGAAACGTAATCGTCCGAAGGTGTAACGGGCGATTAGGCAACGCGCGTGCGGGTTACCTTGGGGTAAAAATGTACACTTTGCACTAATACGCACTCTCATATTTTTCAAGCGAAAGCGCGGATATCCGTCAAGCCCAAGATGACTAGGTGAATCCGCGTCGTCTGCTAGTTCTCGGGTGCACGTGCACTGCTGCTGTGCTTTAAATATTTTCCGAGTGCAGTCATATGCGTTTACTAAGTTTTAGCAATTTCTTTGTTTTTATTTAATCAATCAGAGGAATATTGCGTACTTTTATATTTTATTCGGTAAGATGAATTGTTTTTTTTTATTTTAATCATGGCCACATTAATGATATTCAATATAAACCCATTTTTAGTTGAATCGCAAATGAATTCAAGTCTGGTTAAAATCAATTTAAAAACGTAACAGTTTACGATTCCACAAAGTTTGAACAGACACAGGCCCCTATGTTCAAGGTTGCAGCAGACGGTGTCGCTCGAAAGTGCCACTCGCGTCAATTTATTTATCATCCATACTTATCAACTAAACGTCTACTTCTCATTCAACATACTAAATGAGAAAAGATCCGTTACTCATTAGCAAATTCCGCAATCATTAAAAAGATACCCTCCACCAGCAAATTTCCTTAGTAAAAGTACAGAGAAAGAGAGAGGGCGACATAGGGCTAGAAAAGGGGGTGGTAAAAACGCAGGCTCTCTCTCTCTCCGGGCCGAAACTAACCTCTCAACCGCGTTGAATTTTTCGCCTGACGAGGTGTAATGTTGACAGGATCCTGGCCGGGAAATTGAACGAGCTGCTTGAGCCGCGCCTCTTGTCGTCGGACATGATGCTTGATAAGTTCGGAATCGTGGCTTGATGAACTCTCAACCGGCAGCGGTCGCCGAAGCTCTCCTTCTCACTCTTCTCGGCCCTACACACGTGCTCTCTCTTCGCAGGGACTCCGCAGATTCTGTGCTCGCGCTCGCGTAATGCTTCTTGCTTCCGCACTCGAGAGTTTTGGTCAAGCCGGCGCTGGATGGACGTTGTTCTTGAATAATGCCGCCCGCGAATTTTTCCCGACTGATAAAGCCGCCAGCTTTTTCCCTGGAAAATATATATATGTATTGCGGGGCAGCAGCCGGGCGGGCAAACGGCGAGGGGAAGGAAAAGGCGCGACACACACTCGAAAGGTATATGATTATCACAGGCGCGTTGACGTTCTGCCAACTGCGTGGAAATGTTCGTCTCGGCGTTGTTTTTTGGAGCGTAGATTTATACGGATTTTGGCCGAGTGCTTGGAGAAGTTCGATGGGGTTACTTTATAGCGAAATGATTAGTTGGAGAAGTTTACGGGGGTGTGGTTATTGTGGAGTTGATTGTTTTTCAAACGTCGCGCCGAGAATCGTTTTTGGAAAAGCGCGGTTGGTAACGTTGGCAAGTGAAGCAGGCGTGCTCGCGAGCAGACGATAAACCGCTCTCTCTCTCTCTCTCTCCCTCTGCTAAACACATGCGGTCTCTGATTTTTCGGCGCCGACGGTATTATTTCATAATCTAAGAAAATTTTTAATTAAATAAGATGTACTCAGGATGTTTAGGGTTGATTTGAAGAGGTTTTAGGAAGTATGTCATTGGCAGGCTCGCAGAATAAGGAGATCGAGGATCCGGTTGAGCGCATGCTGAAGGAGACTGGCTGTATTGAGTTACATTACCAAGTGCAAGTAAGAGTGAGCTTTTAACTTTTCGATTGTTCACTTTTTATGGTTTTCAAAGCCTATATTATTGCATTGTCTTTGTGTGGAGTAAATGAAAAGTGCTTGAATTAATAATGAAATAAACATTCTTGTATGCTTCGTATTGAGGTTCAACCTTGATTTATCAATAAACGTAATTGGTATTTCTTTTTTTTTAATACGAGTGATTAAAGGATTGAAAATTTTCTTTTCAGAACTGTTTTTTTGAAACACAAGATTGGAGAAAGTGTCAGACGGAGATTAAGCAGTTCAAAGAGTGTATGGAAGTATATCGTAAGAAACAGGAAAAAAGCTACAAACTATAATAAAGATGCTTATCAATCCGGTAGTACAAAAAATGGTATTACTAGTCCGAATGGACCTTAAGATGAGTCAAGGAAAAATAGCTGCACAATGTGCTCATGCTGCCTTGGAATGTTATTTAAAAGGAAACCGAGGTTTCACAGGTAGATTTTATACTAAATCATGGCTAGTGTTAGGACAGCCAAAAATTGTTCTTCAAGTAAAAGATGAACAGGAGCTCAAGTCATTAGCAAAAGAAGCTGAACAGGCTGGGCTAAATGTTGTTGGTATTAAAGATGCAGGCAGAACTCAATTGAGTCCTGGAACATTTACAGTTGTTGGAATTGGTCCTAATCCAGCTGATAGAGTTGATAGTATAACTGAACATTTAAAATTATTATAACAGTTGTAGAAATAAGTTATTTTTTCTACATTTTAAAATACCATGTGTAATGTTAAATTTAAAACCATTGTAAATAAATGTAGTTTGCTGTAAATAAAAGTCAGAATTAATTAAACATTCCATAGATCTATTTTATTACATACAATTTTAATAAATTTCAGTTTAGAAAATCTCAATTGATTTTTCTTACTTTTAAATGTACAATTTATTCAACTTGTTAAAAATAACATTTTTAGTGACACTTGAGTAGATAATATACTTTTTAATACACCAGTCACATTTGTTATTTGTTACAATTACAAAAGCAGTACCAAACATTAAATACATTTTTTTTAAATGCATTGTATTATAATCAGATTAAATTAGTGTTTAACAGAAGAAACAAAAGAAAAATAAAACAGTTCATACCTAGTAAGGTAAAGTAAACTCCAGATCACAGAGTCGTGTCTCCCGAACTGAATGTAAGGCGTGTGATCAGAGCTTTCTTTTATTACCTTGTCTGGTACATATATGATTTTATGCTCTTTCATGATTAGAAAGCCGACTTATCAGCCCGCAGCGCAGACTTACAAATCCACTTTCGATCGAGAAGTGGCATACAAGATATTGTTATTTATTGTCTTATAAAAATAACAAATAATACAATAACTTTTATTACTTACATTGTATATTTCAAAAGAGAGCTTTTCATTATTTTTTTTAAAGATAACTAAAAAAATGTAAAATTCGTTCTGTACGTAAATAAAACAGTTAAAATATTTTATGCTTTTTATACGTTAATTATGCACATAGTTTATGTTACAAAAAGTCAGAGCATTTTATTTTCGATTTAATTACATAACATTAAAATATCTCTAGAGTAAATATTTAGTAACTTATATCTATCTTACAATGTTTTTATTTTGAGCTTTAGCCGTATAGGAAAGTATTTTGTTACAATCACAAGTTTGATCTCTATTAAATCAACGACTATACTCAGTGTCTTTATGAGAATAAGAATATTGGTTAAAATTTTAATTTACATATAGTTGCAAACCAGATTCTATAATATGTACAAAAATTTAAAATAATGCATTGATTATAAATATACATTTTGTTGGAATGGTAATGTATACAATTCAATCTATAAAACTTTTCTACTTTCTTAAGATGACATATACAAAACGTTAATATAATATACACCTCTAAATATATTCAATTGACTAAGCACTTCGTTATTTTCAACCAGTAATATCACTAAAAGAAATAACTTTTAAAATTTTAAAATTGTGCTGTGTAAAAAAGTAGAAGTTGTACAAAATTTTATTGGTTTTTTTAAAATTCATTCAGTATAATATTTTACGTAAAAATTTTAATTTTTGTTTTTAAAAACGACGTGTTAAAAATCAAACTTTGTGCTGAAAATAATTATATAAAATAAACATTAAAAAATTTATAGTTAATTTTAGGGTAAATAAAAAAATGTATCTTATGTGACAAAATAAGGTGATTTAAAAAATGTGCATATAATTCAGTAACATAAATATAATACTGTTGTAACAACTAAATGCAAAACTCAAGCTGACACAATATTTTCTAATAAAAGTATATAATGTGTTGTGTACAATAAACAATGATTTAAAATTATTAAATATTTTTGTTCTTATAGATTTTTCTACTTTTTCTTAATTAACTTTTTAGTGAATGTTTGTTTAGTCGTCGTAAACTTGTCTATTAGAAATAGATATCAAAGGAGTACAAATTACATCAGTCTCAAGAAGCACAAAGTATTTTTTTTCTACTCATTTAAATATTTTCTTTCTTTTGGCAAATGTACATCACATCGTCGTTGCATTATGTTACTTCGCTCTAAACTTATCAGCTTTTCATTTCTTCCCTTATTACGCAATCTAAATATTCTGTGTAAACGCGAAGATATTTTGTTATTAACTGAGCTTTATTACAAAATATTGACTTTCTTCAATGAAGATAATTTTATAAAAAATACTTTTTTAAATTATTTACTTGCATAAGAGAAAAAGTGCATAAGTACCTATAAAATAAAGTTTTATAAAATTACACAGATATTGAAAAAGAAATTAAACAATACAATAACTGTTTTTGCAACAAAGCTCAGTTTATAACAATTGACTTTCTTTTAAATTATAGAGTATTGTTAAAAGATTGGAATTTTAAGATTGTACTAATTCATTAATGTTAACTTAAATATTTTTATGTATTAAAGTATTTTAATCAACAATAATCTTTCTGAAATCAGAAGTTTTTTCTAAAACTAGAGGTTTATCTGTTTTTACAATTATTTAAAGCCCTTAATTTTAAGTTCAAAATCGAATCAAAAACTTTTAACAATACTCTACTGTTTATTTCTATTCTCGAAAAATTTGCCCTAATAAATCTATGCTATCACTTTGCTGAGTTCAGGTGGTTCAACATAATTATTTAGCACGTGTGGTGCCTCGTTGAACTCGTCAAGTTCATCGCCACTGAATGCGCCTTGCGCCAGAAGGAAGTACTGTTCACTACGTGTTGGCCAAAGTAGATGGGCCATCACGCAATATGCAAAGCAATCAACTCCATACGTAATACCTACAGATTAAAGGTTCAATTAGTAAATTACTTTGTTTTTAAATTCAACAAAGTTTTAAAATTTTAACTTATTTTCTTAAAGAAGTATAAATATACCTAATAAGAGTTTGAATCTCCACAATGCGCTGACTTGAAGAGCTATGAGTGCTATTATAGGAAGATAAATAAACCATACTAACGACGATGCACCAAAATGGAGTAGAAAGTTAAGTTTTTGAGTATTGTGTTCATACAACATTGTATTACGGAGTTCAAACAAAAACCACACCATGATCACGCTTCGGAAAAACAGCATGAACCAGCCTGGCCACGTTTGATACTCATCAATATCCTCAATAATGTCGACTTCAGTCTAAAATTAAAGTTCATAAATTAAACTTATGAATTCATCAATTGGAGATAAGATTTATCAAATTAGAATGTACCATGTTCCAAACATATAACAAAATGTGAACAACTCCATAACAAAACCATATGGCAAATACTAAAGGTTTCCAAGTTAATTCTTGTCTAGTTACCGCCCATCCTTTAGCCAATAACAATAAAAGTAACATGAATGAAGTCTAAAATAAAATAGTAGACATTAGTAATTTGATTTATCAATGAAACATTAAATAAATTTTCTATTAAAATACAAAAATTGTAAAGTAAAAATTTCATTATCTTACTCTGGACAAGATATCAAGTATATCACCAGCAACTTCTAATTTTTCATAACCAACTCCATCAATTGCAAATTTAAGAACATGAATAAGAATTAAACATAAAGCTGAAAATTCCAAAAGAAGACTTGCTGTAAAAAGTCTTGTAACGGGATGTTTTTGTAATCTTACTGCATACAACTGCAGTGGCACTAGTATTGTGTAACACACAAAGAATAACAAATAAATTTCCAGAGTGTTTTGTCTATCATATGAAAATTGGTAAGTTAGACTAGTTAAGCCAGTATAGTTGGGATTTCCATTAATTAACCAGATATCGTATTCCAGCTCATCATGTTTATCGTAATACTCCCACTGGCAAGTTTCATTATTCCTATAGCAGGCTACTAAGCTAATATACCAAAAACGTGGTTGAAAATCATCTCTAATTGTAAAAGTAAACTGATGTCCACTAACAACATTCCAAGGTAAGTTTTCATCTGGGCATAGCTGTCCTTTTGGACAAGGTACTCGTCTGAGAAATGTATACCAATTAGTACAAGCTCTATTTAAGTTAACCATACATTTTTGGAGACATAAAATAATGTTTACCTTAAATAATCTTGACCATCATCATTGCACTTCATGTCATATGACGTTTGGTTAAGCGTTTTGAACATTCTGGCACACGCAAACTTTCTATCTCTAATCATTCGATTTCCATAATATTCCAAAAAGTGGTTTCGATCTAGTACGGCTAAGGTAACATTCTTTGAAAAATTTGATTTTGCAGTGATGTTTCCAAAAATATAGCCATATGAATCTCTAGGTTTGTGAGTCTCGGTCTTTTGAAATCCAAACTTTATCAGGAACTTGAAGAAATCTTTGGTGTTAAAAGTGCCCTTGATATGCGTTGCGCTGGCAGTGTCAAACAGCAGCAACAACAACGCCAGCAACCAAAGCAAATTCATATTCCAGTATCTCATTGTGGCAAAGCGAACTGATTGTCAAGAGTCTATCATAAATATCCTTGACATGTTTTCATCAGCACAGCTGTTTTGCATAATTAGCATTTTCCAACATTTTTGCTTTCTCTTTCATGTTCCAGCCAGAGAGTCAGCTTCTGGAAAGAGAAACGAGTACATGTAATTTCAACGCAGTTACACAATCGCTCGCTATATCTACGTTAATACAGCTAATCAAATACATCGTAAAAAAAGCTGATAACCCTTTGCAGAAGAAGAAGAAAAAAACACTTGAACAATAAATCGCGATCGACATTATCTCGCGATCGCTCGTATTAGCAATCCACCCGAGTCCATCGGGCAGAAAACTCGGCTTTCATAAGCCAACCGTATGGTAAACAAGCGTCCAAAGATCACCACGGAATCCACGTCAACCAGAGCCAAACGCAGAGTTGCTCTCCCAAAGGCGCTCGATCAAATCTCCGAGCTGTGTCCTCGAAACTGATATAACTCGACTTACCCAGCAACGTCATCCGAACAGAGACGATATCCTAAGAACGAGCGCCAGAGACACGCAGGCGTCGCGTGTTCTCAATCGGCAGCGCCTGGAGTAATACGCTGTTCACCTGCAGTAGCTTTTCATGGCCTTGTCCTTCGTCGCAGGCTCTCTCTCTTTCTACTTGCTTCTCAGACCTGAGCGAATTAACCTCAAAATGCCGTGCCAGCAGCAACAGAGTGCGTCGTATTGCCGCGAATAGTAGAGTGTTTCTGCTGGGGAGGGGGGACTCGCAGGCTCCACGTCGCAGAGAGAGAGAAAGAGAGATGAGAGAGCGCTCTCACGCACAGGTGCACGAGGGGGATTATACCTATCTATCGGAGGGATGGACTTTACAGCCGCAGGGGTAGGGAGAGGCCCTTCGCCTACTTTGGCCTGCCTGAAAAGCAGCCCCTCTCTCTCTCGCGCGCAAAGAGAGCACGCGCGCTGGCCGCGTACGCACGTTCGAACTACCCCTCTCTCTCTTCCTTATTGATTTTAGCCCCAGGCCCCCCCAGGCCCAGGCTACAGACACACTGGCTCTCTCTTTTCTCTCTTGGCTGCGGCAGCCCGGGGCGCGCGCGGACAACGAGCAGCAAGCGACGAGAAGAGCTCGCGCGCGCGTGGCCCCCTCGGCAGACGAAGTGTGGTTAATCCAGTTTCGAGATCCTTTCTTGGATTACGAAAGCGATTGCTGCGCGGGCTCGAGGATACACCTCCTGCCGGGAGAGGCACAACCACACGTGCCGCCCCGGAGTCTGCGCTTGTTTTCTTAACCTTTTCTACCTATGCCTTTTCCATCTTCTCCCTTTCACCCTCGACCCTGCGGACAACTTCGTCTGGCTTTCTTTTATCTCTATACCGTTGCGGCTCGATGTAACGACATTGATTCTGCATAATTATTGAAATTCTGCATATTCATTTACACGAGATGAGAGTCATTATTGTTTTTCATTTTCACAATCGAAAACGCGGGGGAGTGAAAAGAGGAGAACCCGGAGAACGCGCATGAAAATTATCTCGGGTTACATAAGCGCCGGCCTATACACCGAACGACTTCAACTACAGCGTTTTATCAGGGAAAAAATAATAAACAACGAAATAAATAAAATAATAAACAATGAAATTACGGGATTTAATTAAGAACGCTTCGAAAAAGAGCTCAAATTTTGCAGAATAAATACTCATGAAAAATAAGTTTGCCCCGCACAAGCGCGTACGCGCTACAAAGCGATCCGGCCTAAAATTTTTAATGTTTCAAGAAATTGTCTAGGCGGGATAGAGCGGCGATCCAACACTCACGCGCTCGCGCGTATACACCTCGGCCACTGCAATTCTTCATACATCCAAGCGTATTTGTCATTGTCAGCGGCCTTTTTCCTACCCCTTGCGCTCTTGCGAATCCTCTCCCCCTGCGCGCAGCCGGCGTACCTCGGTTATATATACGAACGTCCCGCAATTCACACCGTCTGATGGATTTAGCTCTAGCCTCGGAGGCTTAAATTACTCGGTAATGGATGTCCCTTTAACCCCCCCCCTCCGACTAACGCCGTTTAAAACCATTGTCTCGTAGCTTCCCTCTCTCTCTCTCGTCAGCTAGCGTAATTGTTTAAAGTCCCGAGGGCACAAGACACTCCACCGCAATATCCTCCCTGTGCCCTGAAAAATAAAAAAAAAGGACCGACAACAACAAAAAAGACAACTGTTAAACATTTTGCACTTGGAGTATATACAGTGAATAAAAAAAAAAAAGAGAGAGCTCTCGTCACCTCACGCGATCTATCACACTCGCACATCGCGTATCTTTCTTTTTTTTTTTTAATTTTTTTTCAAACAAGAAGAGGTGTGTACGGCAGAGTAAAGAGCTCAATTTCGATAATGGAGAAATTCTTGGGGAACTCGGTTGCTTGGCTTCTACGTATAGCTGCTATCGGTGCGGGGAGGGCTGGACTGAAAAGAGATAAAAAATAAAGAAAGCAGAGTAGCGTATACGGCTGCGGCCGAGAGGCAAAGCTCTCTCTCTCTCTCTCGCGCGATCGATCTGCGCGGGTGTATAGAGGGAAGGGGGGGTCGCGTCCCGAAGTATGTACGCGCTTGTATTCCGACGCTCTACGTCTCTCCCTAGCCCACCCCCCTGGGCAGCCTGGGCTAATTACGCTAATGAAACGACCCCGGCTTCGCGCCAGGCACACGTACCCGCCTACCAACAGAGCGAGAGAGAGAGAGAGAGAGAGAGAGAGCAGTGCGGCTCCTTTTTATCCCTCCAGAGAGAGAGAGAGAGAGCAGTTTTGCGGTATAGCGATCCCTCCTTCCTTCTTCTCGTTCACCCCCTTCGTCTTTCTACTGTGCACCCACGCCGCGAGCACATCGAGACTCGCTAATGAGGGGATCGACGCTGGGAGAAAGTACGATGCTCCTTTTTTTTTCGTCCCTCTTTTGCACAGGCTCTCCTACGAGCTTGTACCTCCTCTGAGATGCTGTTTATCATCCCCCCTGTATCCGTCGATCCCTTTCGCTTTTCCCCCTCTTGCTGGGTATACTACGCAGGTACGCAAGGTCGTGTGGGCTCGCGTCGACGCTTTTTAACTTTTCATCTTGTCATCGGAGCTTTCCGTTTTTTTCCCTCCCCCAAGCGAATCCCCGCCGAATCGTTGGGGGGGGGGTGTATAGGGTGCAAATCGGAGAGGCAACGACTAGAGAGTGGAAGAGGCGGATTAAGATCTCGCTCCGTTCCTTCATTAAAACGACTCTCTCTCTTACGCAATGAGCAAGAGGTGAAAACGCAGTCCTAAGCCATATCGGGGCTTTATTAACGCGCCGACATTATGCCAGAGTTCCTTCCGCAGGCGGCCTTGTTAACTACGCTCGAATTTTGGATCTCAACACCTAGGTATATCTACCTTCTTCAGACGGAAGGGGGGGGGGACACATCAAGAGCGCACGACGGCCAGGAAATAAAGAAGAAGAAAAGGAAGAAATTTGCCTGGTAATCGTTGCGCAACAAGTTGCCCCCCCCCCCCAGTTCTCGAGACCCTCTTCCGGCAAATGGCATAGGCAGGGCAGGATTTTTCTTTCCTACACACCATCGCTGCTTTTTTTTCCTATTTTCTCGCTGTTTCATTCTCTTTTTTCTCTTGCTTTCCTTTTTTCCCCACCTCTTTGCCCCTCTCCCTCTTGCGTTTCTTTTCGCCACCGCGCGATCTCGCCACTCGACTGCGCTCAAGCTTTTTTTCACCTGTTTTCTTCCCCCCCACCTACACTCGCTTGTTTTTCCATTTTTTTTCTCTCTGTCCTTCTTCGCCTTATTCCTTTTCTCACGGATTATCTTATCGCGGGAGAAACAAGCTCTCAGCCTTGATGATTTTCACCCGGCTCGTGTACAAGTTTCCACGGATTCTAACGAAACTCGCTTGCCCCCGCGAGCTTTAGTTTATATTCCTCGGATTCGGCGTAGCCGCAATGAGTCACGCGCATGGTGATTATTCGCTGTTCTCGTATTACTCCTCGTCATCGTAGTGTATTATCGTCGCTCTGTTTTTTCTTTTACTACTTATAAGTTATCAACAAAAAAAATGCGAGAATTCGAGGAACGATACGATCGTTAAGCTCGTCATCGTGACGCATGACCACGGCGAGAAAGTGGGAGGGATAACGTTAATACCGGGAGATCGAACGAAAAAAGGTGGAGATAATTATCGCGATAATTTTTACTTTATATATTTATGCGATAATCAAAAAAGGACGTGGCTGGAAAAGTCTAGACGAAGACTAGACGAAGGCTCATTTGCAAAGTCGAGGCCTCGCACACGGCAAAACTGTTTGCGGACGCGCTCATTACCGCGCTTTTAACAAACTCCAATGATTTTTCTTTTTCTTCCATCCCAATACCACGCCCATTACCGAATCCACCTGGTCCCCGGGTTATTCGTCTTTCGAGACTTAGCTGGACCGCCGATACATGCTTTCGCGGAAGAAAAGTGCCCGTCATTGCTCTCGTTAATCCACGTCTCCAGCGATTGAATAAAAAAAAGGGGAGGCGCAATAAGGTGTAACTCGCACGCGCGCACGCAGACGCTCGCGACTCTATCGGCTTGTAATCGTCGAGGCTTATCTGGCGCCACTCGACTCTATACACCTGCATGACGTCTATGTAATACAGTACACACAGCGCTATAGCTTGTTATCGCGGGGAGAGAAGGTGGCCACAGATATACGCGGCTGCAAGCACGCGCAGCTCACACGGATCGTTAGCCGTTCGATTCGATGACGTATAATAGGGAGAGAGCCATATCTAAAGCATTGCTGACTTTGCCCGGGCGTGCAACTTGCCGAAGCTCCACACGCGCGCAGGGGAGTTGCACAGCCAGAGACCGGCTGACCGATATGAAGCTCTCTTGCTCGCGAGCGGGAGAGAAAACTAGCTTGCTAATGCTGACGCAGCTGTGTGTGTGTGTGTGGGCGGCTGCGAAAAATCGCCGGCCGATCGACGTCCCGCTGACTCTTACGACACAATTTCGTCGACTCTCCCCCCTCCCCCTTTGCCGCCCGGCGGCTATTATTTTCTCGTTTCTTGAGATAAGCGCAGACGGAGTAGAGCTGTATATATCGCTTTAATACCTTCGGCTATGTACAATTGACTCGCGTCTTTGTTCTCGCGCGTGTCTCGTTAATTGGGAAAAACGCGGCGTATTTGTCTTTCTTTTCTTTATATGTTTATTGAAGATTGCCGGTGATTAATGTTTTTTAATCGATTCCAGCATATGTATAGATACGCGCGTGTACAGGCAGAGACACGAGCGCAAAAAAAACAGGCATACACCCGCCGACAGAGGCAGACGCGCTGGTGAGAAAGGGGCTGCGATGGCGTAGACCGGAGCTTCAAAGTTTCTCTACTTTACGCAGCTGTCGCTGCGTCCGGGAACTTTAGCAACTGCAAATCTCATTAGGCATAACGAATGGCTTCTCATTTCAGCAAAAATCCGGGCCGGCGAAGTTGGCTCCCTATCCTCCGACACCATCCCAACACCCCCTTTACCCCTTTCGTATACACCTATAACTCTCTCTCTTGCTCTGGTTCTCTGGTTCGGCGTGCGAGCTGAATTATTAGAGCCCCCGCGCAACAGAGAACTCGAGAGCTGCTGAGGAATTAACGCTGCACTTTTTCAAAGTCAAACCCCTCCCTACGCCCCCCCCCCCACCCAGGCGGAGACCTTTCTTTTTGGTTCGGCTTTCTCGCGCTTTTCAGCGCGAACGATATTTTCCCATAAATTTTTCATTCCTAGAATCCCTTTCTAGCCTATGCTCTTTGAGCTCGACTGTTGCGCGGCTATTGCGTGGCTCTTTTTGTTTTTTATTTGCCACTGGTTTTTGACTCCTCTACGGTGGAGCAACGAAAATTTGTGTAAGCTCGCCTCGTTGAGAAGAGAGAGATTCGCGCAAATCGAGAGACTTACGTAATCGAGCACATCGGACGATCGTTTCGGAATTGCGCAGTTTCTTGTTTGTTTGTTTTTCTTTTTTTAACTTTTTCGAAGAACGAAACAATCGACGACGATCGATATTTCATTTTTGATAACGATTCGTCGCCAAATTACTTAGTAAACCCGTATTAAACAGTTGAAATGAAATTTGCATAACCATACAGGTCGTTTTAGAAATTGATATTTCGAGCACAGGGAAGCAAATTGACGCAAATTGCCGGGCAATTATTCGGAGAATTTTATACAACATCGAATGATCGATACAGGTTTAGAGTAATTTTATGTTAATTTCCATTAGCCCCGTGGAGTCTTCGTTCGCGGCGACTTATCTCGACTCCGTCTCTTTTTTGAGCCGAGACGAGGCGTACACTTGCGAAACGCCGAGTTCTCAACGATCGCGCGGGAGCGAGGTTGTTATTGAAATGGCGCAGGTATACGATAAAAGCCGATTATCGGAGGCTCGCGATAGTCAATTGAAACTCGAGACTTTTTCATTCTAGAAACGCCAGTGATGGTGCTTTTTCATTTTTTTTTTGTTTGCTCTTCACTTTCGACAAATTAAAAACGCGAAAAATAAATAAGGAAAGAAAAGAAAAAAGGTAACACGTGCGCAGTTGTAGACGCAAACACACCGAAGACGCGCACATGTCGAGCTTATACATTTCGTCATTTTAATCAGACGGAATAAAGAGCGAAGAGAGGGGGGAGGGACAGAGAGGCAAAAGTTGAGCGACATTTCGACGTTATTGAAGATATAGCCGTGAAATCTAATCTCGCTGATGTGCCCAAGGTGAATGCGCTTCGAAAATGTTTGATCTGCGGCCCCGGCCGTAATTCCCGCGCGCGGGAGCGCCCGCGGAAGTTCAACAACACCGACGAGTTTGTGCCGGCAAGCGGAATTTTCTTCCTGCCTCTCCCGACCGCCAGCTCTCTCGCAACCCTATTCCCATCCTATCGCTTCTCCATTTTCGGATTCATCATTACTCTCTCTCGGATTTCCGTATAACGATACCTATATAGAGATGCCTAGCAATTAATTAAATGAAAGTCGGAATAAAAAAAAAAAAAAAAAAGACCAGCGAAACACACCTTTTTACCCTATTAAATTTCTTTTTATTTTATCGTTCGTATTTGACGAAGCTCGAACGAAAGGCGTCGCGAGTGCAGTCTTAATATCCGTTATACAAGTGAAAACGGAAATTTTCGAATTTATTGTACTTGATTTTTTTTGTTGTAATTTTCGCTGTGTATCGACGATTTATTTATATACAAAGGCGTCGAGGAAGAGAGTCGGGTACTTCGACAGGGCGAACGAGAAAAATCGAGCTTTTGTTCGAGGCGACTGTTGCAAAATAAGAGTATGAGAAGAGAAATAAGACCGAGACGTAGTGAATAAGCTTCTCGAACGAGAATCTGTCTTCTCTGGTATAGTGGGCTTTGGGGGTGAAGGGGGGGGGGGCGAGAAAGAAAATCGATTGTCGCGCGCGGTGATCGTCGTTGCGCCCTCGAACAAAATTTCATTTTCATCGACGTGTGTCTGTGTGTGCGTGTCACTCGTTTTCTCTCAACGGCTATTCGGGCGGTGCTTACCGAAAATGTCATTATAATGTAATAAGTATTAAAGAAAGATTTTCGCTCGGCGCCTAAGCTGTATACCGCACACCTGGGATTTCGGGCTGACATATGTCTTTTAAATTTCTTTTTCCAGCCGCAAAATCGTTATTTTTTTTTTTTTAACCAGCCGCGCGCGTCCACTTGCACGACGAATTTATCTTTTACATTTAAATAAATATATGTATCGCTTTTTGATTTACGAGTTTATGATGTATCGCCCACATTATGCTTGTACGTACTCGACACGAGCTTTGAGAAAGAAAAAAAAATCCGGCCAAATCGCAAATCAATCCGGCCGAAAAATCGCTGCGAATGTACGAAACTAAATTGGCGAAAAAACTTGCGAATATACTTCACGTCGCATTTTACAATTATAACGTTTTAGCGAATAATCATGTTCGAATCCCCGGTTAAATCTCAACGTCCAGCGCTATCTCTGCAGAACTTGTGCGTCTATAGATACATCCATCGCAGTGTGCATCTCGTGTCGCGCGCGAGTCTGCGGGTTTTAATACACCTCGCTCGAGCATGCTCCCCGTGCTTCGGAGCTTGCATTAATTATCAGCTGCCGTCGGGAGGGAGCCGGTATCGCGGTAAAGGAGGAAAGAGGCAAGGGACGGGGGCTCTTAATGCAATTCCTCGCGCCCGTGGGGACCGAGACGGCCCCTCTCTCCTCGGCGACACTCTCTCTTTCTTGGCCCTCTCTCTCCCCTGATTCTCCCGATCGACGCCCTTTTCAAATATTCAAAAGCCCGAGACGGAGATTATCCCTCCACCCCTGTACTGCAGTCTGCATCCAGCGCGTTGCTAAGTGCGTTTTATATACCTCCGTGTCCTCCCTCTATACCACGTCTCGCTCGGCGAATTACCTCGTGGACCACCGCCCCCGGCAACCGTCAGACCGAAGCGTTATTTTCTCTTGTTAGCTAGTCCTCCCTCCCTCCCCTCCGCGTGTCTTTGGAAGACAAACCAGATTTACGGGAAGGTAAAATCGCGAGCTAATAAGCGCAGTCGCGCGTATAAGCGAATACGTAACGCGAAAGAGACGTAAAGGGACGATTTCCGAGCGTATACTCGCTGATTCGACTTTATGCGCGAGGAATATACGCATAGCTCTTTCTCGTTGCTCTGGCTAACCGGCTGGGAAATTTGGAAAAAGTAAGCCACGCAGGGCGGGCTCCGACAAGAAAGAACTTCATAAAAACAGAGAGTCGTCGTCGTCGTCGCGCGGGCGAAATCGTTTTCCGTTCAATTTCTCTCGCGCTCCCGAAAAATTTTGCCCTCGCCCAGCGTTTTCTTTCTCCTTCCTCCCCCCTCCCCCATCGCGCTCTTTTTCGTATTACATCGCCTCGACGCCTTCATATCAGCCACGTCTGCGTGATTTTCAGTCTCGGCTCCTCGAGAGAGAACACCTGAAAGACACTTTCCCCCTTTTCTTTTTTCATAAAAACTTTTCCATCGACCATCTTTTTTTCTTTTACCCTTATCTCTTCTTCCCATAGCAGTTGCGCCGGTGTGCATTGAATCTCGTCGTGCAAAGTATCGAGTCACGGCTCGAGAGGGCTATTAGATATTGGCAATTAATGTTGCCGGCTCGCGATAATTGCCGTAATTTAATTTGGTGGATTAATCTAAAAACGGTTAAGCCCGGTTGAATTGTACGGCGCGTTTTGTTATTATACAGGCGGGAGGTCTTGCCGGAGTAGTTTTGTAAGTTGATTAAATTTTGTATTTTAGGAAAATCTGTTTTGCGGCCTCCTCCTGTCCCCCCCCCCCCTTGCCACGTCCTCAGCCCCTGCTGCACGACGGCGAAATTGGTTGAAACTATGAGAATTGCACTTTATCCCTTAACGAGAATAAAGAGATTTTAGACAAAGTTGAGAAGCTTTTCCCGAAGAAAATTTAAAGTACTTAAAAAGCCTTAATAGAAAATGTATGAAGAGCAAGTTACGTTTTAAGTAGAATAAGTGTGGTTTGCTAAGACCATCTCTCTTTCTCTCTCTCTCTCTCTCTTGCTTTACCTCTCCTCCATCCTCGCGGCTGTCAAGTTAAATTATTTTGATTAAAAGTTTGATGAGCGCAGAAGCGTCGCAAAAATTTCTCGAATTAAAATGTTAATTTTACCCCTCTCTCTCTCTCTCTCTTACGGAGCCCTTCAAATTTTGCAAAATTTCATCTTTGTAAACATAATTAAATGCGAAGGCCAAATGCAAGGCCGACGTCAATACACGCGCCAACGATATCCGTGCTCCCTGCATCAGCCTTCTTCCCCCGGAGAAAAGAAAAATAAAAACTAAACCAGTGCACGCGTGATCTACAGCCTGGCTGGATCAATCGGCATCCAGGATACGCGATCTGACATGCTTATGCGCCCGCATAAATAGACTGCAACGAGACGGTCGCCGGGTGCGACGCCTGCGAAGGTTTTGCAAAAAATCGCAGTCACAACGGGCGTGGCTGAGCTGTGTGTGTGTATGGGACGGAGGGGCAGGGGTAATACGGTGGAGGGCAAAGCTCGTTAATCGAAAATCCGTCGTTTCTAATTAACGCGAGGTGTTAGCAGCAGCAGCAACGCCTAGGCGCAACCCGAAAGTGCCGCCGGTCCATTCGGCCCTCCTGAAAATGAAGCTCTGGCCGAAGCCTCGTCATTGTTAATTTTCACCGGGCTCTCTCTCTCTCTCTCTCTCTCTCGGCTTGTGCAATCGACCGACACTCGGGCGCACTCCCTCCCCTCCGCACTTCCCTGCCATCTCGTTATACCTCCCTCTCTTTCTCTCCCTTGCGCTCTCAGCCTCCGCACAAGCTATCCTCCCAAAGCCTCTGACGGCCTGCAAAAACAAAGCCTCCCGCGCGCAGCTCTCGGCCCACCCCCCCTTCCACTGGCCTGTCCCTCAGCCGCGTACCGTATAACACCCGCGAAAAGGACCTCGCGAACGCGAGCCGTGAGTAATTTGATACCCGCCGGCTTTTCAGAGGCCTGCGGATATTCTTTTTCACCTGCTCGCACTCTCCAACCATCCGCCGCCATCCACCTTCTCCTCCCCCGCCCTGCCTCAGCGATGCTTTTGATTAACTTTTCATCTCGCCGTTTCGACTGAGCTTTTGACGAGAACGCGACTCTCGTTAATGCCGCGGCTGCGGATGATATAAATATCACGGCGGCGGGCCGAGAACGCCTTAATGGGGAAAAATATAGCGTTTGTTTGATGGCATTGAAATGTTGTGTATACTTTTCCTCGTTGAGCTCTATGCAAATGAACGTAATTAAAATAAATTTATAATATTGCAAAGTCATAAACGATGCTTTATTCGACTTTTTATTTGTCACGGTCAACGTATTTAAATAAAAAAGAAAAGAGAGAGAGAGAGAAAAAAGACAAGAAAAGCTGGCTATTGTTGCAAAGAAAGAATCGTAAAACGTGTAATCCTTTGGTAACTATAGAGGGCTCTCGCTTTGTAATCAAAATTCTAATAAAAAGTTCGACAATACCGCTGTGTAGTCTATGAATTTAATTGTAATGACTGGCCTGCTTCGTACGCCGCGGTTAAACGCAAAAAAAGAAAACTTTGAGCACGGGAATTTAAGAACGCATATAATAGTACATTTCGATACAAGTGCGTGAAAAATGATTCACGACGAGTGTGAGGTTTGTCGCCCGAGCGAAGCGAGGGTGACAACTCACACGAGTTG
>JAPYYQ010000677.1:0-53132 GCA_030522585.1 Anagyrus pseudococci | reverse complement strand
GATTATGAAATTCGTAATCTACGACATTGAATTTACTTAAAAAGTCATATCGCAACCTGTTGGCTCACAAAGCATTTCCCAGTTAAATGACTGGACTAAAAACAAACGAAGGAATAGCGCAATAATTACGAATTTCGTGGAAAATATTTTCGAAAAATTCCGCTAAAATTTCATTTGCATTTTCAATATTAAACGCACAACAATAGATTTAAACAAAAAAAGCATTTTGATTAACGCAAAAATCCGCTGGATATTTCGTAGCTCTCGACTCACCAAATACCAAATGTCCCGTACTCGGCAATGAGCTCGAGTACTCTAACGAGCTGTAGCCTGAGAGCGTCCCTCCTTCTTCTCCGTCGCATGTTCTCCTGCTTTCGGTCGACAGCCTCGCGTATGTAGGGCACGAGCTCCTCCATCAGGTCCCTGCAAATTTCAATTTTCAACAAAAGCCCCAGGGCCCATCGAGCATTTCTCTCCCCCCCCCCCCTGGGGGGCCGGCGCTAGTCGGCCAAGCGATAAAGGTGTCAATTCAACAAGCGTGCTAGAAGGATCATCTTATTTTATCGTACCAGTCTTTACGCCACTGAATTTATCACTCGCGCGAAAATCCCAGTTCCCTGGGGGGGAGGTGGCGGGAGGAGGTAGCTGCCGCCGAACCGACGAGGACTTAGAGCTATCTCTCCCCGAGCATCCATCCCCCCCTTTCCAGATAAGCTCTCTCTCTCGCTTTCGCGTGATCGCAAAAAAAGAGAGCATCAGTGATCGGTTGGCGTATACGTTTTTTTTTATCGCCGCGACGAGGAGGCCGTTTCAATCAAGCATTTCGCGCGCGCGTGCGTCGCCCGTTATCTCGGCAACGCGATCGTAGGCGTAGGAGAGTACCGATGAGGAATATATATATATACACAGAGAGGGAGAGAGCGCCGACGGGGGCACAAAAGACTATGCGCCGTCACTAGATTAATGACGCAGATAGTCCGCGCTCTCTTTTCTCAGACCCCAATTACCGAGAGCCCCCCTCCCCAAGCCCAGGGACCGGAGCTACTTGCTTATCTCGGCCCGGCAATTAAGCCGCTCGGATAAAGTTACCCCCTCGGCTCCTGGAACTATCGATTTTTCCTCCGCGGACCATGCTAGTTACGCGTCCTTCCGCGTTCGCCTGCCGCTGTATACCGTACACACCGCTGCTATATCTCGCGTCTTACGCGCAGATCGAGCGAGAGGCCAATGAACTCTTGCGGGTAAAAGCTAGCTCAAGTCCAAATACTCACTTGAGGGCGTCGGCGTTGACCTTGCCGATCGCGTGGACGGCGGCGTCGCGCACGTCGCTGGTCTCGCAGCGCAGCAGCGGCACGGTGAGCTTGTAAAGGCCCGAGGGACTTGCGTTGGTGCCCGGCGACTTGTTGTCCCCGCGCTCCGCCGACAAGCTGTCCGGCGACGAGCTGCAATGATTTACAATCGAGGCGTGCACTCGTTTCTTTAGCCAATCGCCTTTCCACCCTCTTTCTCTCTCTGACTTTATACTTTCGCCCCCCGGCGATATCTCAGCCTTCCTCTAACCCTGACAGTCTCGAATCGACGATCGAGCGATGCGCCTTGACTAAAGGCCCCTAATCCGTTCCAGGCTTAGAGCCGTATGTATATCATGAGCTCATAGTCTTGGCTTGCATAAGGAGGATTTGGATATGCTACAGTTTAATTCGAGTAAATCAAGAGGCTAATTAGAGGCGCGACGCGCTCGATCGTCGAGTGTATGTGATTTTCATGGAAAATTTGTTTTTCCCCATAAAAGCTGCCTACGAATTTTGTTAATGTATTATGATGATAATCAAGTGTCACCGTCTAGATCTAATCGTGTAAATCTACGCAGGCGGTAGTAATGGATGCAATTTAATACATTGCATATATGCGTATACAGACTTGTATATACATATATTTGTACAAATGGATAAATGACTGTTATTATTATTATTATCCAAGCAATGCAGATTTTACGCATAAACCACATGCCAAGGTTTACAGTAAGCTACTGACGGCATAATGAATACTCGACTTTGAATTAATTGAGCTTAGATATTCTGGCATGCTTATATCACTGGATGTGTTTACCAGAATTAAAACCCTCTGTTAATCGACATTAACTAGACGAATTACGAAGGATACATTAACGTCAAGTGTGTGGTGTATAGTGTTACACTTAAACTAAGTAATATTATTATTGCACAGGTTTTAATTTTGGTTTCATTCTTTTTTTTAATGAAAGAAAACAAACTATCAGTCTACGTACACGTAAGATTTTGCAATCAGAACTAACTATATTCAATTGCTCAAAGAGAAAAGTTTGCTGGAATAGTCAGAAAGATTTTTTTTTTTTAAAAAGTTAGAAAAATTGCAATGTCTTTTCTTTTTGAGAAAAAAAAAATGAAAAAAGAATAATAGGCTGGATAGACAGTGTGGTTACATCTAATATCGTCCGGTATAATATTTGGTGTACTCCGTGCAGAATAATTATTGACGTATTAGCTGAATTTCCATTTGATTGTTACCGAATGTAAGTGCAAAAGCTCTTAAATTTGTTTTTTTTTTCTTTAAACATAAATATCTCTGCTTTGCCACGGATGTGTCTCGAAAATATGTCTTACCTGGTCCGCTTATGCCTGGTGTAGATGCCGGATATGGACGGTACGGAGAAGCGGCCCGGCAGGGTCTGGGCCCCACCGAGGTTCTCCAGGCTCTGACTCAACTCCTTACTCATGCACAACACACCAAACTCCACCGTATGTTGACCACTATATCGTATTTGGAGTACATATGCAATACAGTGTTTGACCGCAATAAATGCTCATCTCTATCTAGCTTATTTCACCGCAAAATCATCAGCTTTGTTTTATCGATTATACAGAGCTTTTGATGCTGTGCAAATGTTTTAACATAAACTTGTTAATTAATACTTAGAAACTTGTAATTTTTTTTCTCGGAACTTCACATTAAAAATTTATCATTTTATCTTTATTAAAGCATTAATTAAATCGGAGTTTTTTTATATTTTTAATATAAAAACATGAATGTTGCCTTAAAGTATTTCAGTTCGTTAATAATTGGTTACATACAAATGTTTATAAGATTGAAATATTAATTGATTTTTTCATTAATATATGTTTTAAATAAGAATAAATGTTTTTCAAACGATAATGGCAGTTAGTATAAGCTAGAGTCAAATATGGCATTACTACGTCACAATCTTACTTTTTTAACAAGTATGTCTGCCCATTTCTAACAATTTTATATTAAATTTTTTTTCACTTGAACGTATTGTATTAGAAACGTGTAATTTCAACGACACATTAATAGGACGATTATAAATGTAAATAAATGGAAATGAATAAATAAATAACGACTGACATGCTGTGTTAATAAAGATAATTGCAGGCGCAAAAGCAGCGAATAATTATATGCTGGGCAGGCGATTTTGTACAATGAGAATTTTTTATTTATTTTAACAGTAGAAAATGGAAAGTTTGAGAAAGTAATTAATTAGCTCTTTAAAATGCTATGTATATCTAGTTAAAGGCATTCAAAACTGTTTGTGCTACTTAAATTAAAAAATGTAATGCATGTATATATATTTACATGTACACAACAAAAGAAGTTAATAAACATAAACTTTTTTAATCCGACTGTATTTAACAACTGAATATTCATCACCACAGTAAAAGTATTGTAACTAATAAAATTCTCTTTGCACAACAAATTTATAAAATTAGATGTCTTTCCATTATTATTGTTGTAAGTAAAAATTAATATTATCTCAAGCGAAAGGCATCTATTATAAATTTTTACACCATGTACTATTATTTCACTGCATATCTAAATATTTTATTCCGTTTATTAAAATGTCTGCAAATTTTGTTTCTTCAAGTAAACATTGTTTTAAAAAATAATAAATAAATTTTCATTTTGAATATTAAAATTATTATTACTTAACTTGCAGTGCAATAAATACCAAAAATAAATGTCAAAAGATTTTACGATATTATTAGTAATGCAGGAATATATTTATTAAGTGGAACAAGCACACATAACCCATAATTTGTTAATAAAATTAATAATAAAAATAGACAACATATTTTCAAAACTAACATCAAATTTGTGGGATTAAACGGAATATGATTTATAGATTTTTTCAACGTAAACATTTAAAATATATTTTTTAAAATTAATCTTCAGAAAATATTTTAATCGATATGATTTTACTATATCAGAAAAATTCTAATAAAAATTAACTATATTTTATTTATATAAAGAAAATCTTACCTTAAACTAAGATCAGGACTTGCGCAGCGAATAATCGGACTTGGGATCGGTGGCACAACTCGGTATCCAAAAGTCAAGTAATTTTTCCAAACGTGCATATACACATCTCTTTCATTAACTGGCTTGCGTATAGCCGTCGAACTTCGTAATAAGGATGCTCTATTATCGTTTACTGGTCTGTAAAAAACAAACAAAAAATATATATTTTAATGATGAAAAAAAAGTTTTAAATTACTTATACCATTAGAATTTACTTTATATTTCAGGTTCAGTACAAGAAAAAGTCAGTAGTATAAAGAGTATTATGCTATTATAGTTCTTAAATTTATGTAACAACTTACGTCGGATCAACCACAGTGAATAAGGTGTTAATTCGGTTAAAAACGATTGGCCATGAATGAGCGACAGCGTTTGGACACAGGGTTAAAACTCTATCTTTTTCTAAAAATGCAAACAAACAACTACTCCAAGGATCAGCTCCATTTAAATTCAGTAATGAGGAACTTTTTGTGCTGTTTTCGTCATGAAATCCTAAAAAGTATATAAAATGTTTTGTAATATATCGCTATATAGTTTTATTAAAATTAAAATAATAAACGTACCAGCCGTCCAAACACAACTGCTTCTATCTACAATCCATTGTAAATCTACATTCGGCGTTGACGCAGCGGCTGCTTTTTCCGCTGGTGGAAGCATATAATAATACTTTTCTAAAACTGCTGGACAGCAGGCATCAATTACATCAATCACAGGTTGATCATCTTCAAGACTGGCTGTAATTTCCATATATTTGTGGTTTTGTTTGTATCGTTAAATATTAAACATAGAAATTCTAGATTATATTCTTTAGATTACTATTGAAAAAGCTTACCATAATTCTTCAACAATAGCTTGATCTCTCGAAGAATATGAACAGCGAGGCGGCGTGGGTAGAGCCGGCAATTGCAAAGCATGACAAGAGCAAAGCCCTCGATCAAATGGAAGACACTGGTAACCGACTCAACCTTCTGCCCAGTCTCTCCCTTCTTCACGGCTGGATCGATAATTCGCGAATTCAACCTCATACCGTCAGAGGGTTGCTCTTTAGCCTTGGCACTAGGATTGACTAGTGCGTTTTTCCAGCAAGTGAGAAGCTGTAGTAGCATACGCAGCCCATTGTCCAGGAGTTGTGGAAATGTGTCCTACGAAAAAAATTCAACATTAAGATTTTAAATGGTAACTCTTGCTAGTGTACTACGAATAATTGACTTACCTGTACATCTCGAGATAGAAATTGTGTAAAACCAAGTACAACATCTTGTCGCCAGTCAGGGAAATCGAGTACAAGGGTTTGCAGGCTCTGATAGGCAAGGCCACGTAGTTCTTCATCCATATGTACAGTAAGGCGGGCAAGCATGTCAACGAGCTCGGCGCCAGTCATACCATCGGGAATAAGCCTTGGTACTGCGGCCACGCAGGTACGAAACAAATCAATGCGAGGCTTACGGTCGCCCGTAATCATTTCATCAGGCTCTTTATTCACATTTTGTGTGACCGTCATCATCAGTGGCCGACCGTAGTGAACATCGAGGGCACGTAAAATATCGACAAAGACGCGGCGAACGTGAGGAAAGTATGAAGACATGCCGATACTTTTGGCTGTATCCTCTGTTAGCATCTATCGAATATATTTTCAAAAGTTAAAGAAAAATACTTCAAATTAAAAAAAAAATGAGTAAAATGAAATCAACAAGGTTTACCTTGTTTAGGTATGTTTTCTTCACGCGCATAGTATTGCCGCTGGGCAGGACACCCATAGTACGAGGCATAGGTGGCTCACCCTCCTTTTGCTGTAAACTATCGGCGACGACGAGAAAAGCTCGCAGACCTATACTCATCCGTTCCGGAGTCAAAATGATCTTGATAGGCCGGCCAACTGACAGTAGATCAAATACGATTTCACGCATAGCGAAGTCGAGGCGCTCCTGAGCAATGAACTGGATGATCTTGACAAAGATGTTAAGTGGTGTGTCACGTGGAACTACAGCCTTTGAACCCTTAGGGAATAATGAATTGACAATGCTCTGCAGTCGGCTTTGTGTCGCAGAATTGCTTTCACATTTAATTCGAATCATGTACACCCAGAGTAGACGATAAAGAGCCTCTGTTTAAAAATCGATTAAATAATGAAATAACATGGATTATCGTAATCTACCAAACTTTTTAAAAACCAGTATACGTACCTAGAGCGACACGAGACATTTTTGGATCACGGCATTTCAAATGAGATAAACACATCGCCAGAAAGTAGTGCCAGTTTTGTAAGAAAAACGTTTTTTGACTGACGCATAAGATGCAAGTAACTAAAGGAAAAATAGCTAGACGATGTTTATTTTTCGTGCACATATCTAAAGTTGTGGCGTATAACATCTCAACAAAGTTTTTTAAACAAGGAACGTTTACTTCATTCTTGACAGCCTAAAATTTAAGACAATCATAAAAATAAAGTTTGCATCATCCATGTTCTTATGTAAAGTTATAACCGCTTTACGTACCGCAGCAACAGGAACAAGTATTTCCACAAACAAGCCAGCAAGAGCATGTTTGACGTCCTTATCCTTAACTTCTAAAAAATATTGAGCACATTCTTGCATAAACTGAAAGGATGCCTCAAACTCTTCTATCGGTACCATCTAAAAACAATTTTAAACGTTGTCTAACAGTTGTAAATGATTTTTTTCATAAACTAGTCTTGAAAAATAATTACCTTAACCCTAAAAAATTTCATGCCCATAAGTAAAGAGATTATGCTTTGAGTCGTGTGTGGTCCAGGTTCTTTGGCTCTCAGTTCCTTAAGTTCGACCATAAAACGCTTCCTAACGGAGAGGAAGCGAGATTGCGCAAGTACACCAATAACTTCAGCGTACAGGTCCGCTATCATATGAATGTTCGCTGCGTTTGGTTCGTTTTGTATCCTGCAAAATAAATATTTCGTTTTCTTCGTACACAAACATTAATAGCACATTTTAAAGATGTTTAAAACCAACTAACCCTTCTCTGTACTTGAAATGTTTAAAGGCAATATTTTCAATGTAAGAAACCAAATCCTCGTGACCGGGATGGAATGGTAATTGTCGCAATATTTCAATGAGCATTAAACAAAATATAAATTCCACAGCCAAATCTCGTCTTTCCTGCAGCAACTCAACGTCGCTTTTCTCCACAGTCTCAACTCCACCCGACACCTGCGTACTGTACACTATCGTATACATAATACTGAAACAAAAAAATTGTCCATCAATTCAACGGCAGCAAAACCAAGTAAAAAAAAAATCAAAGCAGCCGATGATTACCTCTTTCCCTTTTGGTCCTCCTTGGCGGCAGCGAGCTTCTTCTGGTCGGTACCATGATCGGCGAGCTGTCTCTCGTACCAATTGAAGAGCGCGCGCAGTATCGAGGGCAGGCAATGCTCCGCCACAGATCCAAATGCCGAGAGTAGCTGATCGAACTGCGCGTCTTCGCCCCTCTGCAAGACCTTAGCCAGGGACTTCTCCTGCAACACACATCCACGAATCAACAAAACTGCCTCGGTACCAGTGCCTAAAAGCTTCCCGAATCTCCGCTTACCGTCTCGGTCATCACGGCCTCCACCTTCCTCTCGGCCTGGGCCGTGAAGTCGGCGAAGAGGCTGCGCATCACATACTCCCCGGGTCGTAGGTCCATGTCGAGGCCGCACTGCTGCGAGCGCACGGTCTCCTTCTGCGCTCCCCACGGCAGTACCACCGTCACACTACTCACTCGGCTGGAGTTCGATTCTGTCAAGATCGTAACGATTCCATTAGTTTCTCTCTCTTCTTTTGGTAAGGTTTACCAAACTCCAAATACACGTAGAGGACGATCGAGATTAGATTATAGCGTTGGGGGGGATTAATCGGCAATCAGTCGACTACTATTGACGGAGGCTTACAGTTTCTTTTTTTTTTTTTCATTCGTCGATTTCACTCAAGGGCGCGTATTGTACAAAGGCGAAATTGTTGGTGGCCGATTAGAGGCGAAGGCGTGGTTATTAAGCGACATTGTGTAATGCAATTTTCAGCAAGCGCGGCCGAACCGTGGCGAGCTTATCAAACACACACACGGACGGACGGACGCACACTCGAAAGCTATGATTCACCTTAAAGCGCGTGAGTCATGCGCGACTAAAAATACTTGCGATTATGATCGCACATATTTTGCATGCGCTACACTTTCAAATCCACCGTGCAGCAGTTGGACGCGCGCGCTCGTCTCTCTTCCTAAGCTCTCTCTCTCTCTCTTTCAGTGAGAGCTTGAAAAGCGCGCGGCTGCGCAAACATTGATCAGCCGCTCGAATCAAACTGCTAAAGACAAGGTGAGTAAGGAAGAGCATTACCATTGCCGGAGACGGAGGTGCTGGCGGTGTGGACGCTGGCAGCATCGCTGCCCTCGGCGCTCTGAGCCGCGCGCTGGGCGAGGCCGTCCTGGCAGCTACCCGGACAGCTCGTGCCGGCGCTCGTCGTCTCCTGCGCGCCCTCATTCAGGCCCTCGACTTGGACGGCTCGCGACTCGCCGGCTTCTAGACAGCGACGGAGAAACAGAGGCAGTGCAATTGTGCTCGGCAGGAGAACGGGGGAGAGGAAGGAGAGAGCCTGGATCTCTCTCTGTGGGGGCCACACAACCGGGGGGACGAGCGCGGAAGCGAGCCTGCGCTCGCGACGGAGAGTGTGCGAGCCGAGGCAACGAGTTAGCGGCCGCTAATTCCGCGGCCGAGGAAGCCCCGTTTTGTAACGTAACAGATGCCCGAGCCGGACACCTTAACTCAATTACGTCAAGTTAGATACTTGACTTTGACCGTATGGCCGCGCCGCTCGGCTTACGCTGAGCCCAAGTTATACCCGGGGCTTTTAAGGCCGCAGCAAGTCCAAGCGATGAACGTTTTCTTTTAGTAACGACAAAGCTGTCAATAGGAGATTCCATCCGTCGTTTCCCTCTGCGATTCGACTTTATCGTCATTATTTAGAGTTATATTAAATTATCAATTTTTTTTCAGATCAGTTTCAAATATCTTGATAATCAATTTGATTTTAATTTTGTTACGGTGATAAAATTGGGTTTCTTGCAAAACTAATTGAATTTGATTTTATGGGTTAGTTCTTGGCTTTCCATTTATCTAGGCATAAATGAAGAATAGCTATTGCTTGTGCGAGGAAAACTTACCACCTTGCAGTAAACCCTCTCCATTGGGCTGAATCTCTCCGCCTAAAAAATAAAAATTTAGTAATAGATCTATCTTTCTATTTGAGTATCTTGATCAAGCAGAAAAAAAGATAAAAATTTATCTAGTATTTTCTCAAGTAAACAACAGATTACTACTACTGGATTATGTTGTCTAACAAATTGATTTACAAACCTTCTGTCATGTTCTCAATGTCTGCCTCTGTTACAGGCAACATCTCTTAATGGTATTGTCAGGCCATTGCTGAAAAACAAAATTTATAGTGTAAGTCATTTATAAAATTTACATTGGTAAAATGATTTTAATTTGATTTTTTAATTTCAATAATAAATTTAACATTTAATATAGAAACAGTATATTTCACAAGCATGATTGAGTATTTTAAAACCAGCTAATAAAATATTAGTTATATGACATCTCTTATCTTAGACGTACTTTAAGGAGCTTCTACTACTGCTATGACTCATTTCTATTTTGTGTAAACACTTAAAGATACTACAAATAAGTACGATACTTTGTATGTTCCCAATAGTCAACATAGTTTCAAAATGTATTGCATAAAATTAAACTACATAAAAAAGTAATTTTGATAAACATTATAAAATTATAAATTAACTAAAAATAATTATTTATCATACAGCTACAAGATTATGGGAAAATACAAATATTTTGTACAATATATTGCAAGAAAAAATTTCAATACGAAATAGTCTGTATCTTTACTGGATAAACAAGCTTACTCAATCAAGAGTAATCAATAAACAAAGACACCAAAACTGCCTTTGTCAACAAACAATAAGCCACACACATACACACACGAAAACGACGTCCCACGTCATAAACCATATACTGTTTCAAAACTAAAACTCCACGATCCACGTCAATACAATCATCTAGTCCAAGTGTCAAAACCCAAAGCCCCCGATCGCAAATAAAATTCTCTAAAACGTCAGCTAAAAAGTCGGGGCAATCCGCAGCCCTAACCTCCAAAGTGGTGCAATCAGCGTCCGATCAATTGAACGCCCTGGAAATAGGCCGCAGTCGAGTCTGCATTCTGCTAACACAGCATCGAGCGAGCTTACAACGATTATTCGCAAAGTGTGTTCTAGAAGAAACAACCGGCTTTGACGAGAGAGCGCAGGGCTCTGCAGGGGGTTGATGGAGGTTAGCGCCCCGTTTCGAGTTATCGCAGGTAAACGCGCTGGGATTACCGTCAGTGTATCCTGGCAGGGGCCACGGGCAGGAGGGCTCCGTTGGCTCCCATAACTGCTCTGCGATAACTCCGGCTTTTCTTCTTCCTCGGCTCTGTAGAGAGAGAGAGAGAGATGCACCCGGAGAGCTGCCCTCGGGCTTTCTCTCTGTCTCTCTCGTATATAGCACACTTTGACAGTGTGTTTGCGTGGGTGGTGGCAAGGCGCGGCGAGCGATGGCGCCACGCGAATCCTCACCCGCGGACGATTCTTGGAAAATTAAAAGTAACGGCTCGCGCGCGAGAGAGCGGCTTCCCCTCCTCCCCCCCCTCTCTCTCCTATCCTGCCAGTTTAAGCAATGATAAATCGGCCGAGTTGAGTGTGCAGTTGACGATGCATTGGTATGTACTGCTCCATGCCTGCTCATGATTGAACGCTTTTAACGCTAAGACTGGAGGGAGTTATCGCAATTTCTCTCCTTTCCCCCTGGGCGAAGAGCAAGAGATACGTTTTTCATTTTTCCAGCGGAAAACTGCCTGTAGGGAACAATGCTAATTTTGCGTTGATCAATATTTTTTTCTAATATTACAGTTTTGTACTCGTACGTAAAAGCTTCTATAGAGCTTGCGAAAAGTATCCAATTTTTTTTCTTTAGCCTTACTAAAAAGTAAAAAAAACCTTACTTTTTTAAATTTCGATAAAAATTTATTCCCACTAGAAATTCATGCACGCGAACATGTGTGTATGTAGCTCTATACACACGCTCAGCACAATCGTCGCAAGCGGCTTGACCCCAATACCCGCGCTGCGAAAAACGAGCGAATCCCTAGAACAGTTGACGACCCTGCGCATATTCCGAAAGGCCCTGGCATTGAGTTACTATTTCGCCTCTACTCGCCAGTGATGCCTTTTCAAAAACGCACGGGTCTTTGTTTTTCAGAAAAATAAAAAAAACAAAACCAAAACAGCATAGCGGATTTATTAAAAGCGACAGGAATATTTCAAGGCCGAGCTTGCGCATATCCGCGAATGTTTCTCTGTTTAAGGAAGTGCGCTCGATGCGCTCAAGATCGAATTGTTGAGATGCGCTCGCGAATAGCTCTCGGCCAAGCGCGCATATCTTCCTAACGGTATCACAACAAAGCGATTAAATTAGAACCTGCCTCGATATGCCGTTCTCTCTCTCGCGCGCGCGCGTCTCGTGTGTGTGTGTGCTTGCGCTGATTATTTTTAAACCGTACACAGCTATATTCCAACTGAATCGCTGGCCGTTGCAACCTTTGTATTCCCCCCTCCCATGAGCCAAAATTGTTATTGACCTTTACCTTCTTCCTATAAAGTTTTACCGGAGATTTTGTTTTTGTAAAATAAACTTAAGCCTTTAGAAATATTAAAATCGAGCTTCGCTCAAGTCCGTCTAAATATACTCCATTTCAAATTATAAGTACACCGCGTACTTTCTAATACAATTAAAAACGCAGCTCGCCGTATGAGATAATTAATAAGGAGAAACGTGTGAGAGCAAAGAAAAAAAAATTAAGATTTCCGGCTATTTTTTTAGCGCATTGACCGGTGCGCGCGCTCGTGTCGTTACACAATGCGCGTTGCTCGCATACCGCCGAGCAAGCGATAATACAGCTCAAGGTGTGCGCGTATTCGGATTTCGCGCCTGATATCTCATCGCGCGCGTCCGTTGCACTGTGCTGACGATCACATTTTTCTCTCTCTCTCTCTTTCTCTCGTTTTACAGCTGATTCATTGGAGGTTTTTAAATAAGCTTTTTACAAGTTCAGATTTGAAAAATTAAAAACGTTCGTACTTTTCTAATCGGCAAGTCGAGGCATACGAGAGATTAATCTCGAGACGTACGAAGAAGCGTGAATGTAACGACGCTTTGCTGAGGCTTATCTTAGCAGGCTATTGGGACACTCAATATTTCTCGACTCATTAGCCTCGGTTATCGCACGGCTGAGTTTACACAGCTACGACTCTTAGTCTCGGTTTTGATAGCCAGTCTTGGCTTGTAACTAATCGTCAATCGCTGCTTGATATATCGTGTTAGCTTTCTTCTAAGTAATTTTATGTAGGTATAATTAAGTACTTGAAAGATTTTTGTACTTGAATTTTTATTCTATTACAATGGCTAAAATAATTTTGTTAAATAATTAGCAAGATTTATCGTTCATTATGCAATCAAGTGGTTTTAATAGAATGAAAATATATTTTGGCAGTAACGAAGGCGTTTTCAAGCTTAAAACGCTGCAGCTCTCTCGATAATTTTCACTTTTTCCTCGTTTACTTTGCAACCACCGAGGCAAACTCAACGTCACCCCAAAGAAAAACCCACGAAAAATGTGTAAAAAAAAGAAACAAAAACACAAAAGCGCGTAAAGGCTGAAGAAAAAATAGAATATTTTTCGCAAGCTCGCAAGAAGCCTTAACAAACAAATAATACAGTTGTGTAATAAACAAACAGAAAAAAAGCAGCCGGTAGACGAGCGGCCAAAGTAGTCAACACGCGAAAACCGCGCCTACACGTTACAAAACTAAAATATCAGCCGTCAGTGCCAGCTCTCGTATATATTTTTAAATGTTCGCCGATGATTTAAATAGTGAGAGAGCAACGCGTGACAGTAAAGCGTCTGTACATGTGGCTCAACCGCTCGGTAAAAAAAATAAAAATCACAACAGCCCGTGCAAGACCGATATTCCGATTTTCCAATTTGCAGCTGCAGCCTTCGGACGATCTTTCTCCTCCTCTTCTTTGATTAATTAAAAACCGCCTGAGATTACGAAGCTGCATCAACCAAATTATCTGAGCGCGCACGCGCCAGTGACTGTAATTGAGAATGATTTTTTTAAAAAAATGTAGCAGACCGCGATGCAAGCGTTCTTATCGGCGCTTGTTTAGATAAGTAACGCGGCGCACACACACGTGTGAGTAACTTGCAGACAGAGGAGAGTGACATTGAGACTCGACGAGGCGAGTCAAGTACGCGCG
The DNA here is from genome assembly GCA_030522585.1 of Anagyrus pseudococci. NCBI lineage: Eukaryota > Metazoa > Arthropoda > Insecta > Hymenoptera > Encyrtidae > Anagyrus > Anagyrus pseudococci. The sequence continues at coordinate 39,394 of JAPYYQ010000677.1, read as the reverse complement.
ATTAACAGGTGTAAGGTGCGAGGCCGCGATTTTGGCCGCTTATCGCCGGACGCGCTTCTGTCTGCAGCGCGTTCATATTGATCGCTAATTAATAGTGATCTAGCGGTATAGCGTATGGGAAGGAAACATTTCCTTTTTTTTTCTTGTTTATTGAATTAATGAAAAACTACGAGACAAGGATATACCATCATACGAAGCTCAGTTAAGTGCAATGAATAAATTAAAACTCAACAAAGCTGACTAATCGACGAAAACAGTCGTACATATATAGTTGTGCGGTGGCAAAGAGCGTCGGTGAAAAAAAAAAGAACAGGGTGGCAAATATACGCGGAAAGCGTCAAATAACCGAGGCCGCAAGTCGGACTAGCCGTGACGCGCTTCCTGGCATACAATCAGCTGTGTGCTCGGTTTTGCTCTCTGCGTTATAGCGCACGTTACGTATAGCGCGAAGCTCCGCGCGCACGTGTACGAGGCGGCTATATGATTTAACGATGTAACATCGTTTTCTGCTCTGTGGTTTACTACTTTACTATCCTCGCACCTGGCTAGCTCGCTTTGCGTCAATGAAACAATGACCAGAATTTCGTTTTTCCATTTATGTAATGTTCGTTACACAAAGAAGGGCATATCGTCAATTCTTTCACTACTGCAATAATTTAAAAAAAAGAAAGATTCTATACAAAGTAGCAAACATAGTCGCATCGGAAATAAAGAGGGCGTCGGATGATCGATCGATCCCTATGCATACTCCCACACACGCACTTACAAACATTCCCACACTAGAATACAGGGTACGCTCGGATTTTCTTATCTCTCGCCGATTTTCGGCGGTCAAGCTCGTTGCGCGACGCCGCGAATCTGCGGCAAGGTCTAGTGTCCCCCCCCCCCCCCGATCGGAGTTACGGTCGGGCCAGCGGTGTATAAATACGCGCGCCGGTGGAGAAGCCACCGCCGCTGCTCCATTGAACTTTGGCGAGGTCCGCGGACGTCTCTCCTCGCAGCCGGTGTACAAGCATAAACGTCGGAGTCTGGAGCAGCGCCAGGTGTGGGGAGAGGCGCGCGCGACGCCGCCGCCGCCATACCACGGGGGCCGATTGCGCAACCCCCTCCCCTGAACGCCGGCAGCCCCCCTCCCCCCCTGACCTGCTTTATTCCTCTCGCAAGCTCCGCGAGAGGGGCTTTTTGTAGGCCAACCGCCCGCGCCTCTGAGATCCTCTATTTCGTCGATAACGCCTCTGGAGCTCCGCGCCCAGCTTGAACCGGTGAGGTGCGGTTGGATGCCTAAGACTTTGTGCTTAAAAGGGACAGTTGACCTGGGAGTTGTGAGACGGCAAAGGAAGTGGCTTTGATATAATTCATTGCTATCGATGCGATGGGGGGAGATTAGGAGTATACCAGGATGATTACAAAAGTATATTAATTAAATACGCGATGCGCATCAGATATGAGCTTTGGGGGGAGGGGGAGATAAGGATTGAGACGTTGAGGAATTTAATGAGTTTGTACAACGTCGTTTGTTCGGTGAGCTGAGACGAAAATGAGGACAACAGGGAGGGGATAGAGTGAGAGAAGCGCGAGAGCAGAGATAGGGAGGAGAGGAGAAGGAAAAACAGAGACGCGCCCGATTGAAGGCGCACGAAGAAGAATTGACCTTGTTACTACTTTTGTACGCGGCCGACGCGACGTAATGAATTTCATGGGTGTGCAAGCACGTGGCGTTATCGCTGTCAGGTGTAGACCAACGGCTGTTCCTTTGGACATACAGAGCTTTTCTTTCCTTCACTACCGCACCTGTCCGTCATTATCGACTTTTCAAGCGGCGTTGCATAACAGTTCTCTGATGTAGTTCGCGCATTTTTCGACTTCTCTCAAATGAACAGTCCCTACCTGGCTGTTGTATATTAAAAAGAGTATATGAAGCGACGAGACAAATTTTTTTGTTCAAATTTGGTTGCTGTTGAATACGTAGGAGCTTTTGAATGAAATTCGTTGTAAACGGCTTGTTACGCGGTTACTAATTCGAGATAAGATTGAGATTTACATTTTTTAGATAAGCACGCCGATGGTGTAATGTTCGCGTAATTTCTTGAAGGAGGCGGACAAAGATTTGACAAGTCCGTTATTTTAACGTTGAGAATGAATAGTTGAAAATACGAGTGTAAGGGTTTCTACTAATACACCACAAGGTCGAGCGATAAATTTAGCGGTTTCGATAGCAAACGATAAAGTATAGTCAACGGTGGAAGTGTGTAGTTCAAGTTCATTCACCAGAATTAAACGTTTATTTTTTCGTCCGCGCGCGCGCAAAAAGAAACACGCTCCACCCATGAGTTACGTAACGAGCTTTCGATCTGTATACCCAAGTTCCAAAACCAGCAGTTTTAAGAACCATCAACTAAAAAACTCATAAACGAGCCTAAATGAGCAGGCAATGGCTCTAGGAAAAGCTGGAAAAGTAAAAAATAAAAGCATGAATTCCGTCGATCCTGACGTAGGCAGCACACACGCAAAGTCCGCACGCGCATGACGTAAGAGTCTCGGCGCGCGCGATCTCAGCCGCTAATCATATCGATCGGCTGGTAGCCGCACGACACGGTAGCGCTCTACTGCACATGCACGCCCGCTGCATGTGCACATACACACGACGTTTTGCCCCGACGTGTGCCAGGGGTACACAGAGCGGCAGAGGACGAGGTGTATCTCGGTCACGAGCGTGCCTGGCCCTGACTCTCCTCTCTCTCTCTCTCCGGTTTATTTGAGCACCCCGCCACGCGCGTGCGGAGCCAGCCACGAGCCGGCAACCCTGCGCGAAACTTAACCTCCTCTCCGAGCGATTTTCTTTTCAGCCGGATGATCGTTTATGCCGGGAATGTTCGTCGAAACGTTCGCGGGGAAATTCGATGGTTTTGGTCCGCCTTGCGCTTTTCATTCATGCTAGGCAGGCATAGCAAGTAAAAGCGCAACCTCGCGTGAACGGTGTTCAACGGCATAGGGCCCCCCGGCATCGTTGCCAAGTTTTGGCGTTCGACACTTTGAACTTGACATCGGTGGTGCTTGCGCGGCTTATTCGAATGCCGCTCGGAGAACTTGAACGTTTAAAATGGATTCGCCATTCCGAAATCAACGTTGCGAGCGCAAATGTACAGCTTACGCTTTGATAACCGAGAAATCAAATGTTCGAATGAGAAGAGTCGCCAATAACGCCGACAACGAAGCCCGTGTGCCCGAGCGCAATTTAGACGCGCTACCCCTACCACCGCGCAAATAGCTCTGCCAATCGATTGCCTCGCACCTGCACGGCTGGCGCGCAAGTTCGAACGCCGAGACACTGTGCGCTGCCGAAAACCATTGAAATTCTTTAAAACGCACAGACTTATCGTTCGAATTTCGTTGGAGTAATGGAAAATAAAGCAACGAACAAGTTGAAAGGTTAAAAAGGCGTTAAACAATCGTATAATCAGAGGTAGACTTAGAGGAGGAGGCCCCCACCTCCGGTCTCGGCAGCGGGAGCGTCAGGCGGTGTCTGGGATCTGCGCAGAAGCCGGCCACGTGACCTGCGCGTCTATTCTTAGGCGGAGGAGGCTCAGTCGTCCAGAGAGGAACATCGGCTCGCTCACTCGTCGTCCGGCGCGCGTCCGATACAGGAGTCAAGACTCTCCTCTCTTCCTCTCGTTTTTTAACCCAACACATACCCAACACACACTCACACACACAAAATGGCTGGTCTCGCGGATCCCGTGGCTTTTGCCAAGGACTTTATCGCCGGTGGTGTTGCCGCTGCCATCTCCAAGACCGCTGTAGCGCCAATTGAGCGTGTCAAGCTGCTGCTCCAGGTCCAGCACATCTCCAAGCAGATCGCCGAGGACCAGCGCTACAAGGGTGAGTAGATTCGCTACATTTTCATTCTCTCTCTCTCCGCGACATTCGACGCCCTCGTTCTCCTGCTCTGGCAATTCGAATGAAAACGAACGCCGTGTTCGATTTTTTCGCTAACGACCTTGCTGCTCTCCAGCTTGGGCTACTCGTGGCCGGGGCGCCTCGTGTGTCGTTGCCGCACGCGCCAGTGCCACCTCCACGGTAATTCGCGCTAGTGTCTGAGGAAAGAGAAAGATAGAGAGAGAGAGAGACAGAGACAGAGATATATCCAGCTGGCATGGGGGAAAACGGTGGGAGCCGAAACGGGAAAAAAGAGACGGTGACAGCCGCTTCAACGCGTTGGGGTCGGTTGAAGAGAGTGTGCGAGAGGACGGGGGGGGGGGGCGGGGGTAGAGCAAGCGTCACGCGCTAGCTCACTGATGTGCCGTGAAAGAGCGCGTGGCGCGCGCGCGCGCACCCACGCTCTCTCTCTGTCTCTCGGTTCCCGAGGAGCACCCGAGAGCCCCGAAGACGACGTGTCCTCGTTACGTAACAGCTGCGCGCGCTCTCGAAATTTTCGGGCGCGACGACGCCGCAGACGCGGCGTTGTTTAATATTTATGTAACCGCGGGCTCCGCTATGCGGATTCGGTGCGCGCGAACGCGCTCTCTTACATAAGAGGACGACGGGACTGTGCGGGGCATCGTCGACGCGGCCGCATCACTGGGTCGATGAGCACCGACCTGCTCTCAGCAAATCGATCGACTATGTAGCTCACACGTTCATATGGGCTGGGGGCAACGAAGAGACGTTGAACTTCTTCGAATGGGAAGGACGAAAATGTTAATTGGCGCCTGACGCGACCGGGAAAATCCGGGTTTTTTTTACTCGAGATTAAGATGAATTCATGGCGACTCGGTGATGCGGGCCGGTTGAGAGAAAGAGGGGCGAAAGAAGAGGGGACACGGCAGGCGCGCGCGTGGCGTCGGGCTCTCTCGTGTGCCTCTCCTCCGTGCGCGATCGATGACGATGCGGTTCAACATGGCCGACATCTCCACCTCTGCTACGAGAGATTGAAAAAATGCTCCGAGCCGGCTCTATTAGCTGGCTGTATATCCGCGTGAAATGTTAGAATTGAATGGAAATAACAACTGTTTCTGGCTAGATAAACACTGTCGCTCGAACTTTCCTCGAATTTCGAGGTTAGGGTGGGAAATTCGACATTCCAGGTATAACGGGGTGTCTACTAGTCCGGTTTCGAGAATTGTCACTCGGCTCTTGGGAATTGTTTTCAAATAAGAAAATTAGTAAACAACGGAAATACTTGAAAGGGCTAGCCAGTGTGCGGGGCTTGATGTGTTTGTGCTGGGCCGAATCGATGTCACACGCACAGGTCCAAATGAAATTGGAGCGTCTAATGCACGAGAGAGAGAGAGAGAGAGAGAGAGAGAGAGAGTCCAATTCTTACCGGGGCATCGATTGTAGGCGCTCTAGCTAAAGATCAGAAAATATCTCTGGGCGTAAAAATAGAAATGTTTAAGCTTGTTATTTAACAAGCGTACTTATACGTTTACCCGTTGTAACTTTGCCATTTCGGTACGATTAGACAGATCGTTTCGAATCTTTTATCAACGTCTTTTGTTTAAAACGTTCTATTCATAACTACCAAATTCGTTCATTCGATGAACTTATTAAAAAAAATTAAAAGCTCCAAAATTTTATTACCAAATATGCCAAACGCAGCTGTAGTAACGCATTCGTAACAAAAAAAAAAGAAAGATAGGGGCCCTAGAGGTATACAGTCGGTAGTCTCGGGATGTAGATTCGCGTGGCCGTGCGGGAATCGATCGTGCACACACGCGAATGCCCCGACTTGTCTATAGCTCCGCGAGTGTAATAGGTTAGGCCGTGACCTTGGGAGTTTAAAGCACGCGCGCGCGCATGCACACGCACATAAGCGGGGAACGCCGCTGTGTGTGTCGTGGTGTTAGGCACCCGAAGCTCTCTTGGACACTGTCCAGACGCTTTTCTGGGTTACCGAGTTTTCGGCGAAGCGCAGGCGCCCTGGCGCGTATCCCTTGCTTTTGCACCATTTTTTTTCTCGCGCACACTCGGAAAAATTATAAGTTGATGCTAAACACAAATTTGACTACTCCTCTTCTTTTTTTCTCAATTCCTGCATTTCTTTGAGCGTTTGTCAATGGCAGTCAAATCGTCGCGATCGTTATGTAATTTGTTTGTTTTCGATTATTTTTACCTTTCGACGTTATGAATTACAGAAAATTAGCGTCTGATATTTAAAACAAACCATATTCGAAGGTGCTCGTTAGGAAAGTCGAGAAATATTTAAAAAGCAGAATGCAATTGATTTTGTTATGCAATTGGCGTCGTCAAGGCTAATGCGATTAATGTTTCTTAAAACCCTTGTGCCTAGGAATATATCTGTGCTCTTTCAGTTACATGTATATTTCTTGTGGTAACAATCTAATTACGTCACTTTTTATTTTCATCCAAATTTATTATTTCAACATTATCACAATAATAGCCCTCTCTCTATCTCGGGCATGTATCGTCGATTACATCCCCACGAGTCTCATAATCGTTGGCCGCTTATAGTCTTACATAATTGTTTAAAAGAAATTCGTCTCGGCTTAAATAAATTAAAAACATAAGGCAGCGCCTCGTTTTCTCTCTAAAGAACAATTTTCTATCCCAGCAGCTCGCCTCATACGCACACTCTTTCTCTCGTTCGCTCTCAATCTGCTGAATAATCGGGGCGCACGCTAAATTACCAGTCCAGATAATTCCGGCAACGTTCGGCGCGAGCGAAAAGAGTCGTAAAAAAGAAACTAGCCGGCGGGCGGATCGTCTATTCTTTAAAGCGTCGAGCAACGCACTCCGCCAGACTGACAATACGCGTTAAAATCCCTTACCGATATCTCGGCCATACTACGAAGCGCGTGTACGGCGGTGGAGGGGGGATCTGCGTTCGCGCGTCATTTAATCGTTATCGGCGCGCTCGGCCTGACGTCACTCCCGGCGTTAGATCTGTATCGTTCTTTTTTTTCCTTCTTTTTCCACTTGCCACGGCGACGCGACGATGAAAAAGAAAAATCGAGCCGCGCAGGTTGTTGTGTCGCCGCCATGTTGGAAAAATCGTGCCAAGGCGAGCTTTTTTCGCGGACCAAAGCGACGAAGAGAGAGAGAGAGAGAGAGAGAGACCCGCAGCAGAGTGTCTAGTCGTGTGAAGGTGACTTTGCTAAGTGCACCGCTTTTTTCTTCGCGGCTCGATTATTTTCGGCCTAGGCGCGGGGACACGCCAATATCTCGCTAGCGAGAGGAAAAGTTGGGAAAATCGAGAGGGTAGACGTTGGGACGCGCACATGCGATGCAAGTTTCGGGGGGAAATGCTCGTAAGACGACGAGCTTGTCTCGTGCTGGATACGTTGTAGCCTATCAAGCGAGCAATGTAAATAAATCCATTTTGTTTCACGTTAAAAATTGAATGTATAATAATTATGACAGAGAACTAATGAGGAAAATTTACGTGTGTTACAGGTATGGTCGACTGCTTCGTCCGTATCCCGAAAGAGCAGGGTTTCTTGAGTTTCTGGCGCGGTAACTTCGCCAACGTCATCCGTTACTTCCCCACGCAGGCCCTGAACTTCGCGTTCAAGGACAAGTACAAGCAGATCTTCTTGGGCGGTGTCGACAAGAACACCCAGTTCGGACGTTACTTCTTGGGTAACCTCGCGTCCGGTGGTGCCGCCGGAGCCACCTCCCTCTGCTTCGTCTACCCCCTTGACTTTGCCCGAACCAGGTAACGTACCCCCAGGCACTTTCTGTTCTTATAAAACGGATAGAAGACGGCTTTGTCGAGTTCGAGTATAATTAACGTGTTACGCTTGCAGGTTGGCCGCCGACGTCGGCAAAGCTGGTGGAGAGCGTGAGTTCACTGGTCTCGGCAACTGCCTGACCAAGATCTTCAAGGCTGACGGTATTGGAGGACTCTACAGAGGCTTCGGTGTATCCGTCCAGGGTATCATCATCTACCGTGCCGCGTACTTCGGCTTCTACGACACGGCCCGTGGCATGTTGCCCGACCCCAAGAAGACGCCATTCCTCGTCTCCTGGGGTATCGCGCAGGTGAGTCTTTCGCTCAGCCCCCCCCCTCCTCTGTTTATTCTACCTCTGCTTCAAACTTGAACACTTGAGAGAGGCTTGGACAAACCCAGTCTTTGGGTTTGTTTAATGGAAAATACGTAATAAACTGGTGATTTTGTGCGTGTAGGTCGTGACCACCGTTGCCGGTATCGTGTCCTATCCCTTCGATACCGTGCGCAGGCGCATGATGATGCAGTCCGGTCGTGCCAAGTCCGAGATCCTGTACAAGAGCACCGCTCACTGCTGGGCCACGATCCTCAAGACCGAGGGCAGCGGCGCCTTCTTCAAGGGAGCCTTCTCCAACGTGCTCCGTGGTACCGGCGGTGCCCTCGTACTCGTACTCTACGACGAGATCAAGAACCTCCTCTAAATATTCCACCCCGTCGAACAAACATCAGTCCAAACGAACAGGAACGACAAGGAAAATTAGTGTCCACCACCACCACCGACATACGTACACATTATAAGGAATTTTCAGCAGTTTTAATGATAAAAATCCACCGAACGGTCTTCACGTCATTGCCACACAACCGATTATCTTATATATATAATATGATGAAAAAAGTTTGCAAAAAAATGGGAAAAGTATCACACGCTACACTTTCCATGATTCAAAACTGCCCCATATCTCACTCCCACGTCATCATCTCCGGTACATAAAAGAATACAAAAAGCAAACAAAAAAATTAAAAAAAAAAAAGAGTGAAACAAAGTTGAGACACCAAGTGTCGAAGCTTTACTAAACTTAAAAAAAAAAGAGAAAGAAAAAATTGTCACGCTCGTCTCAACAATTTCATGAATAAACTCGCAGAATAAACAAAAGTGTAAGCGGGGCACGCGAGCGAGATATGATAACCACATTCGGTAGCCGCGGAATAATTTATATATATAAAACTCTTTAGAAACGGACAAAAATTAAATTCGCTTAAATTATTGCCGGATTCAGTATTCATTCATTCTGCGCTACCATTCGACTACACCATACTCCTCCTTGCCGACCGTTTTATCGTGTAAACTAATTTAATCAACGTGATTATAAAAGAAGAACTAACGTGCATCAATGCAACAGAAGGCGTACGAATATTAACGTGCGACGCTAGAATGAATAATTAAATGTAAAAAAATGATAAAAAAAAATAAATAAAAAATCGTTACAGAGAAACCAAGTGCAAAAGATGCGTTTCAGCGACTTTACTCGGTTTCTCAGGCGAGAGTACGCGCCGCGCGCGTCATAGTTTCCAACGTGCTATATCTAGTTAAATTTTACGTTAATATTTAACTGCAAATAATCAATGAAAGTCAGAATGTATCGCCAGCAGCACCACAATCCGATCAAGAGAGGGTATTTGTGAAATTGGAAAAAACGCTATTCTGTGATCAACAGCCGTTTATGAAGTTGTCTCGCGCATCAACAGCACGAGCTACAACTTCATAGACGAAGCGCGATAGAGACGTTGCAATGACTTAACAAGAGATTAATTCACGAGCGAGAGAAAGAGACATAAAGAAAGGACGCGCGGCTTTTAAGATCAATTTACTAAAATAACAACAAAAACAACAACAATAAAACAGTAACAACATCAACAACAACAACAATCGTTTAAAAAATGTAACGAAAAGTAATCAACGGAACGGCGATGGCGGGGCGCGTAGACGTGGGCCGCCCCCCGCCCTTAAAAAACTTCTCGGCCCATTGTAGATAATTAAATAAGTGAAAAATAAAACTTGAAGTAAAAGTAACAATTTTGTTTTGTCGAGAATAAACGTCAACGCAAGATGGAAATCATTGGAACAGCGATTTAATAATAAAAACGCGTGAGGATTTTATTTTAAATTCTCACCCCTAACTCGCAGACGTGTACGATTCTTCAACCTGTGTATACATACAAGCGATGCGAGAAGCGTAATGCTCTGTGAATAAAAATGTATGCATCTAATCTGTTCATGTTAGGATGTATGCAAGGAGGACAGATCAATAAAAATCGAAACAAAAACTTGATTTGTTTGAATTTGTTATTTCAATCCTCACCTACTAGTCATATTCCTTAATCAAAATTCATAACAGATTAATTAAAGAAAGAAATTTTAATATTTCAAATAGTAAAATAAATATATTGTTATCAATTTTGTTAATAAAAGTATTACTTTGTGAATACAATATGATTTGGAAGTGGATTAGGATTTATTAAGAGCAGTATTCGGTATTAAAAGGAAATTAAATAAAAATGACAAATTTAGTAAAAGAAATCATTTTATAAGCATGCATGTAAATTGGCACTAGGCATAAGAATCCTGAAACAAAAAATTCTCTTATAACTATCAAATGTCTCTTTTTAATTTGAAATATTATCATATAAAAGAAAGTCCACTCTGTTTACTTAAAAATCCACTTTAATCGATACAAATATTTTTTTTTTCTCAAATTAATGGCAGTTATCAATGCATTATACTTGTATATACCAAAAATTCTAGTCACTTTGGAATGAACAGATTTTTACAGTTTCCTTCAATACATCAGTTAAATATATCCACACATTATTAAACAAATGTACATAATGGGTTTCATTCACTATATAATCAATAACACTTATGTTTCTAGAAATTAGTGTGCGCAATCTTTGCGACTTGCTCCATTAATTTACACTGACTTATTTATCGCACTTACATTCATACTAGTAAAAGTACTAGCAGAATGATATCGATAATAAACAAAGTTCAAGAAACAATATACCAGTAAATAGTTTGTATGTACAATTAAATAGTGGCACAGAATATGATAAATCTTAATAAGGTCATACTCTTGTCCTATTTGAATCTCCTGCCAGTCTATCAAGTAGTCTACTAATACCAGGCATATTCAAAAATGTACCAAGCACTGGGACTCTCCTTACAAAATTAATTGCAATTGGTAAGAAGCCGCTGCAAATATTGAAATATTAACATTGTAAAATTCTCTAAATTGGGAAATAAAGTAAAATTAAAATTAAACTGAAAATTTAAACTGACCTGAAAAGAAGGAAAAATCCATAACATTCAAATATCATACCAACAAGAGGCCAGCCCAAAAGCACTATAAAAATTCCACCAAAGAACGCTAAACTAGCTTTAATTTTGTGCCTCTGAAAGAAAAAGTTAAAAGTTCGTTTTGGTCCGATAACACATCCTAAACCAGCTATAAAAAGAATCTGAAATAAAAGTTAAATTAGACAATATTTACATTGTACCTTTCTAAAATTGTTTTAACCTTTAAATACTTTTTCAAAAAACTCACATTGCCAATTGCCAGCAAACCTTTATCAAGTACAAATAGCACACCAAGGAATAAGAAAGCAATACCAAAGCCAACGAGGCCTACGCCGATTTCTGCCAAAAAAAGAAAGTAAACATTTATTCACTGTGCAGTGGATGAGCAGACTCCAAATAATTTGTTAGTCTTATATTATTGTAGTTGAACTTAAGTAATCAACATTCAATGTTTATTTGTCAAATTTAGATACGTACTTTGCGTGTCTGTGATTTCAAACATATTTAATGTTGATTAAATAAGAAAGCCAGGCACAAACAAAAAAATTAACTTGTATGTACGACACGAGAGATGCTCCTCTCTCTCTCCTCTCTCACAACGAAAACATAACCTCTTTCCACGTCATCCCTCACGGCGTGTCTCAAGCGGGAAAGAAGCTACGAGAATTGCATCAAATTAAAAACAATTATTTTTTATCGAGGTATACCGTTCAGTTTGACGTACGCAAGTGTAAACAATGAAAATTAACGTGAAAAAATATATATCTGACGTGGTAAGTTTTTTTGTTTGTAAAACAGTTTATTTATCAAAAACTTGGTTGGTAGCTCTGAATAATGTTTTTTTGAAACACTGCAACAGAGCGGCTATACCGAATATTATTGATGTAGAAAGTTATTGGAATAAAAAAGTTCGAAAAGCAATTACTTATTCATTGTTTCGATTCACCGAAATATTCCGTAAAAATAAAGTAAGAAAAAGAAACTGAAGAATTCAATGATAATTTATCTTCATCGCAGTAATCTTATTGTCTAGTAGGCGCAATAGGTAACACTATGAATAATAAACTTCTTTAGATTGACATAAAATAAATTACTGAGATTTTATTGTTTCTACAAGCATTAGCGTGGAACAAAATATAATTTATTTTATAAAATTATTTTTATTTAATGTGCTTAATTAATTTATTGTTTCAAGGTATGGAAACTGTGCAATTAAGCAGCGCGCCGAATTGACTTTGGCGAACGAACTGGTTGTCGTTGCTTTGCATGTATTGTATGTCTCCAATATACTTGGTATTTCTTCGGGAGGTGAGGTATAGTTTAAAAACTGTTTATCCAATTCTCCATCAGCAGTTAACTATAAAAAAAAAAAAAATAGTTACGAGTGTAAATTATTATAGAACCTACTGTACTTGGATGGGATTGAATTTTCGTAAACTTACGATTTTAATCTTTATCAAAAAACATGCTCTATCACAAATCTGACCTACGAAATACAGGAATACATAAGATTTAATAATTTTAAGAAAAATATTAAAAAATTTTATGCTTCACAATTTTTGATATTTTAAGAATTACCTTCACTTTTGCACTCATCAACGCAGGCCTGGTCCTGTTAAATGTATATATATATATATATATATTTAATATTTGTTAAAATAATAGTGCGTTAAGAGGAAACTTTAAAACAAATCGGTCATAAAGGTACAATATTTAAAACGGAACGTTTTTACAAATCAATTAATAAAAGTTAGAAAATTTCAAACCACTTTTTAATAATTTATGTTTGACGAGTTCTACATTACCCCAAGAATTATCGCTAAACATATAGCTAATATTACGATAATTGAATTCATGACGTTTGTTCTATACTTCAACGTGTCTTGACTGTTTTATTGTATCAAGTAAAAGGTTGCTTTTTTAGCTAAAATGAATTAAAATTCAAGTTAAAAATATTTAAATTGTAGCTTTGACGTACAACACTCGATGAGTTATGTCTAAAAAGTAAAAATATATGAGCAAAATTCATAAACTAACTTAAACATAGTCTTTACACATTTTAATATTAATATATTTAATTATACTTACAAAACTTCTTGAAATTATTTCACCAACAAATTGTGAAAATGTTGAGTATCTTACGCTTTATATATCGTATATTTCAATAGCGCTGTCGTGTTCATGAGTATGGCTGTAATAAACTTTTATTCTATTGATAGTAATGTTTGTGATCAACAAGTCTCTTAGTTACTGAAAAAATATTTTCTCCTGCGAAGTTTAAATTCAGGTTTAAAAGTATATTTATATTTAATATTTTTATAAATAAATAGTAAATCGTCAAACTTCCGAATCGATAATGGTTGCGATGATTTTGTTGGATCGAAAGAATATTATACTACAAATTACAAATCTTTACATTTATAAGCTTATTTTTACTTTTTTCCAACGTTCGTGCCTTTTGGCTCATAATTTTAAAACGACCTTTGTAATTATTATTTGTACAAGGTCTCGTGATAAAGTACTAGATAGACAAAATAAAAAATGTTTTTGCGGTTTTTTGCTTCACAAAAATTTTTAACGATTTTAAAATTTTTAGCTAACTTTGTTCAGCCACCAAAATAGTATTTCGGTTTACATAGGAAGCTTTCTGCAAAGAGTCTTTACTATTAATGTTCGATGTTATTGGAAAAAAATGACGCCTGGTCGAAAAATAGTTACTCATTGTTCCTAATCACCGAAATATACCGTAAAAATAGAATCAGAATAAAGAAACCGTTTACGTTAGAAAAAATGATAATTTATCTTTATCGCAGTACGCTTATTTATTCAATAGATAACATTGTGAATATTGAACTACGTTTGATTGACATAAGAACATTTATAGAATTAATTTACGTCATTTATCTGGTATTGAACTGATGATTATTGAAATCTATCGAAACCAGCAAATAAAATTGAGAAGCAATAAAATATATTACTGGTATTTTATTGTTTGTGCAAGGATGAATTCGTGTGAAAATAAACGAAATTTGTTTTTTATAAAATTATTTGTATTGAAAAATTTAATATTTATAATTAAGATTTAGGTTGAAGGGATGGCAAAAGTGGCATTAAGCAGTTCGCCGAATTGATTTTGGGGAACGAACTAGTTGCCGTTTCTTTGCATTTTTTGTATTTCTCCAATATACTTGCTTTTTGTTCGGGAGTTGAGTTCTGCTCAAGATTCTGTTCATTCAATTCTCCATCAGCAGTTAACTATAAAAAAAAAAACAATTATTATACGTGTGTAATTTATTATAGAACTTAGTGTACTTAGATGGAGTTGAATTTTCATAAACTTACGATATTTGAATCTATGAAACCACAAGCTATATCACAAATCTGACCTACGAAATACACGAATATATAAGACATTAAATAATTTTAAGAAAAATATAAAAAAATTTTATCATTCACAATTTTCGATATTTTAAGAATTACCTTCACTTTTGCACTCATCAACGCAGGCTTGGTCCTGTTAAATGTATATATATATTTTTAATATTTGATTCTCAATGGGTAATTGACTTGAAACAATTGTGAACTTTAAATAAATTAGTGATTAACATTAAGAGGAAACTTCAAAATAAACCGATTTTGAAAATCATAAAGGTATTACCAATATTAGAAGGAAAGTTTTAATGACTTCCCTCTTTCTTTAATTGTAAAACTAATTTTACTCGATATGTGTTTAAGGCATTCGAAGATTAATTTAAAATTTACGTCTTTTTATAATTGTACTCTCAAGAAATAGCACAATATGATGATTTTAACTTTATCTATCTTTTCTGGTTTAGTAAAAGGCCAATAAAAATAGGCCGAATTGAAGCATCCCATGTTACTTAGTCTTTGTAAAATATAACTTTTCAAGAAAGCGTTATACGTTATTACCATTGTTCATAGATGAACTGGCATGTTTTATAGATCATTTTTTATTGACTTGTTTTATTGGACAATATACATGTTTAATAAAATATTACAACCGCGGAAAATTTGTAGAATTCAGTTATGATAAAAATAAAAAAGTTTCAAACTCTTTAATAATTTGTAAAGTCGACAAGTTATACTTTACCCCAAGAGCTGCCGCAAAGCAGATAGCTGCTAATATAACGATGATTGAATTCATCTCGTTTGCTTTGTGTACTTCTAAAGATTTTGACTCGGATTGTATGAAGTAAAATTTTACTTATATAGGCAAAGCGAATTTAAATCCAATTATTATCTTGAGTCTCCTTAAAATTTGAATAAGTTAAAATTATTTAGACAACTGTAGCTTTGACGTAAAACACTTGATAAGTTATGTTCATCAAATAAGAGCGAAAATTTTAAATTTCCAAGTTAATTTTAATGGTGATTGATTGGGGAAATTTAAACAAGGAAAGAGGAAGTAAATAAATCATCTGGTTGAAACCATTATACAAAATATACGTAACTTTATTATCCAGTACAAATTGTCATTATACGTACAAATATTTTATACAAAGTTATCTTAAACGTTATGGGATGAAAAGTAAAGAATGCTGATCTTATGATGATTATATTACAATGGAATAAAGCTAAATTAGTCGTTAGTATGGCTAACGTTTTATACGCAGACGATGATTTACGATGATTTATTTACAAACGATCAGAAAAATACAACAATAATTATTTGTCGACGATTAATCAGCACATGAGTGATGCTCGAAGCCACTGCAAACCATAAAATGTAAATTTATGTTATTACCAAGTTAAAAATTTAAATTTTATACGTTTAAATATTGGAATTATTGGTACCTCTGATAAACTTAATTTAACTGTTCCATTATGCAGCGGGTCTTTACTTTCAAATATCGCTGAAAAAAATTAAAATTTCGTATTTATAAAATGAAATGGTAATATTTGATTTATATTAGGGAAAATAGTGCTTACCAAATGCATCATTCAAATGCAAAATAGCAGATACGAAATCTCCGAATCGGAGAGTTCCATCTTTTCTCATGTAACGTAAAATAACAATTGAAAGAACGTCCGTGCTCAACTGAAAGCCTGAAAATTGAATAACGTTATTGTATAATACGAACTACTTGCCCTCTACGCGATATAATAAAATATTTCAATTAAACTTATTATTTTGACTGACCAACTTCGAGCAAGGCATCGCGAAGTCTTTCTGCTTTCAGGATACCCGTCTTTTCTTTCGTATGATTTTTGAACGCCGCTTGCCAATATTTGAGACTGCACATTAGATCCTTGAAATCGTTGAATTTCAGTCTACCGCTACCAGTGCTCTGTTAATTCAGTTAAGGAAAAATTCTCAAATATCATTATCAGCTCGTGTTAATATTATTATTTTTTTTTAATTCAAAAGGATACATCCATGCTGAGAACAACTTGACGACACACGTCCATGCAGGCGCAACTTTTGATGTAATCTACAAATAAATATATTCTCATTATTATATAAAATGGCAATATTAAGTAAGTTTAACGAAATTAACGGAAACGAAGGCAAACCGTTTGGCAGACAAGCTTCGAGCAGTTCCTGCAGCTCAAAAGCATTGACGGTCCGGTGCTCATCGGCTAGCTGGAGGAAGACTGCTTCGTACTGGGAGAAACCTTTACCCTCGAGTGGTGGAGCCTTGACAATCGCAGGCTTCAGTAGGGACGGAGGTGTGTCCAGCAACCTGCAATAACGCGAGTCCAACGTTTTTACTTTGCTTTTTGCCCGGCAATCAATCGCCACGTTTGCTCCGTCGGTAAAGAGCAGAAAGTCGATAAGTGTTTCGGTCTTTACTTGAGCTTGAGAGGCTTGCTGCTGTAGACGCGCAAGGTGAAGCTCGTCTCTTGCGTGGGCTCGAACGTCGTCGGGATGAGCAGGTAGCCGCCTTGCTCCAGCTGGCATCTGTGGCTCACTTGCCGGCTATTCGTGTATTGCGAATTCACGAGGGACTTGTTTTTCTTGAAGAACTGCTTGTTTATCGACTCCGTGCTGTTCTTCGCCAGTGCGTAAGCCGTGAAACCGATCACCTGTTGATTCATCGGGCGCGAGTTAGTTTTTACAATTTTTTTTAAAAAATCTAACGACGTTTCATATCGAAAACAAAACAAATATCGACCTTTGGCTCCATAATGGTGTGCTGATTCAACGATACCACGATTTCTTCCATCTCGGTGAGTATGAGATGAAGCTGCGGATTTATGTGGAAAGTTTCTGGAAGCGGCAAATCAGCGAATTAGCATTGAGCAATTGCGCCGATCAATCGTACGTTATGACGAATTTAATCGCTCGGCGCTTACCTTGATTGTTTCTACATCCGCCGGCGGTGACGCCTCGCCTCCAGCTGCCTTGGTAGAGCTTCATCTGCCAGGTGTGCTTGCTGTGGAGCGACGGCTCGTCCCGCGACGTCTCCGCGTCGAGGTGCACGACCTCCAGATGCGTGAACGTCTTCACAAAGTCCGAGTAGGAGATCCTGTCGAGACAAAGAGAGAGAGAGATACGTAATAGAGCTAGTCCGAGAAGCGATTGTATTTAGATGGCTGCGACCTTGTCCGTTAGGGGGATGCCGTTAGGCGCGATAGACCACCGGTCATTAGGATAGGCGTGGTATACATGGTTACAGGAGGAGTAGGAGGCGTGCATGTGTGATTTGCATATATTGTAGGCTCTATGCAGATTCGGAGCTTACCAGAATTCACCTTCGGCCATGTTGCGCACGGCCAGCCGTTCGCGCTCGACCGGTGGCACCTCGTCCCACTCGAGGCCACCGCGAGCCCAGGCGCCCACGTACTCGCCACCCGGGCCCAGAGGATTGCGCAGCTTCACCAGCTGCACCGCTTCGCCGCTGAATGTTTCCACCTGGGAACATCGTAAACGGTCATTTTACACGTCCGCCAATAGAGGCACATTTAGTTTTTTCATGGCTTAACAAAAGTCTCACCCTTTCGATCGCGTAAAGCCTGTAGTTTATTCCCATTTGTATGCCGTTGGCCAATTTTTCCGTGCTTGCTCTTATCTGCAAGTAACAAAACCAAAAATAGGAATAAATTAAAAATCAATACCAAAAAAAAACACAGCTGTTTACATATACGCACTTGTTGCTGATTATTGTTGACGGTGCAGGTGATGAGGGAGGTCATGTCGAGGAGCTTGGCGAGGGCTCGTCCGCATCCCGTCGGGTCTTGACGAATGGCGATGCTCTCGGTTATGCCGCCGGTCAAGTCCGACAGGCCGTCCAGCAGAGTGCCATACTTGAGCGCCTCGTACGAGCTGTGTAGTCTGCGACAAAAAAAAAGCAACATCCACTCGGTAAGTATGCAGCAAATTCGCAAGTGCAATCGACGCGAGAGCAATCGCTTCTATATAACGCCCTGTGCCATTCCAATGGCAGACTCGGAGCTAATCGAACGAGGCCCCCGCGGACTTTCCCACACTCGGGCGCGACTTTCTTCCGGCGAAAGTTTGCGGATCGGCCCAGCTCACCTACGACCCCGAGCTATAGAGCGCTGCGCCAAGCGTAACGCGCGCGCATAATAATAACGCCCGTCACTCTCGGACGAATTAAGGCCGATAAGAGGGCAGGTTTTCCCTTGTGTCTGTGTTACGAGGCGAAGAGGGAGAAGAAAAAAGCAACCAGGCGTCATCGTTGACCCTCATACTCGGCTGGAAAGCCGGGAGGGAAAATTGAATCGTTAAGCGTCATTAGGCCGCGAGAAAAGCCGCGTGACAAGTCTCCCCCCCCCCCTTCTTGAGACAAGAGTAGGTTTAACGCGCGCGAGATGTTTGGAGCGTGGAATTACGATTAAGATAATAGAGAGGAATCGCTTGGACGCGAGACTATATACGGGGCCGTGTGAGCTATATGTGTGTGTGTGTGCAATGCACGATTGCGCGATTACTTTGAGAAAAGCTGGAAATAATGGCATCACGGGGGGTGGGGGGGATAGAAAAATGAGACGTTTAAACGAGTCGAAATGATTTTCGAATTTCCGAGAGAAAGAGCAGGGTTTCTGCACGCGGATGAGCATGTTTCATTTCGGGACAATTAAGATCGCAGATCGGTGAGCCCGCTCGACGTCTCGAGGTCACGGCTATTCTCTCGTGTTAGAGGGAGAGCGATGAAAAATAAAAAAGAAAAAAAGCGTTATTACAGCCCTTATCTTTCAAGTGCGAGAAGCGTGTGTAATGGGAGAGGCCGAAAGCTTAATGGGCTTCTTTTGGGATACAACCGATTTATATACGTACGATCGCGATTTATCCGCCGCATCGGGTGGAACAACAGCGAACAAAAAGAAAACAAAGGATGAGAGATGAATTTCTTGTTGGACGGTTTCAAGGCCGCGATCTCTATAGAGATGAGAAAAAGGATGAGCGGGACTGGAAACGCTTTCGATGCGCCAAAGCGTCTTTTCGAAACCTCTTGCCGCGATTATACGTAGACAAGAGCCCAAATGCTCGGAAATTTCCGAGTTAGTGCATAGAAAGTACAAAGACGAGCAAAGAAGACTAAGAGGGAGGTGCATCTCATAGTAGTGTCCGTGAAATCGATGCGTATCTCTCTCTCTCTTTCTCTCGAGCCGAAAAATTAGCATTTCCCGGGCGCTCTCGCTTATGCGCGCGCGTTGGACCTCTAGACTTGAACAGCTTCGTCTCCAAATGCGGTAAATAACCCGCGAATGGTCCCAACTACCTTTTTTCAAATTAACTCGGTCGTCCTTATTTTTTATGAAGAGAGAGAAGAAGCCAAGAGTCGATCAGCTTTATAACGCGACGAGGCTGTTATTAAGACTGCAGGGACCAGTCTAGAGCGTCTCGAGCTCTTTGCCGCAGGCTAATCTCTCTCTCTCTCCCTCGAGAGTCATTCTCACGCGTAGCCGGTCCCGCGCGCGCCCGTGAGTACTTTCTCAGGGAAGGCGCCCAAGCTGGCACGATTCTCTCTCTCTGATGAATGAACGTTACGAGCCGAGAGGAAGCGAAAAATTTTTCGAGAAAATGGGGATATGTGTATGATGCGGCAAAATGTGCCTGACAGCTAAAGCTTGTAATATATTTATACACTGTGCCTCTATAGATTTTCGTATTTTCTGGGAAGATTTTTCATTGTTAGATGCGTCGAAGCTTTCCGGACACATTGGTCCCGTGAAAGTTATCGAACAGGTTTGTATTCGAAGAAGACGTTACGCTCGGAAGGGGATTATCGCTAATGATTAATCGGCTTTAATAGAAGCGATCAATTTCGTTTGTATTTATTTTCCTTTTTGTAATTCTTGAAAAACGAGATGCATATTCCCAAGCGCTATCAAACGTATAGCCCGTGAGCGTTTAATCTTCCCCGGAAAACGCCGGATAGAATTTTCAAAAGCCAAGCGCCGGCCAAAACAAACAAAAAACAGAAGAGCTCGAATAGAAAGACAGATAAGCGCTATTTACAATCCGCAGCGAAGGGGGGGGGGGGCTTGAAAAGCTCACGGAAAAATCCATTGCAGACTTTCGTTCGCCCGGCACGCGGTGAAAGTGTACGCTCAGCTGCTCCCTCGGTTGAATTTCGTTAGGCGCGCGCAAGCGGACAGATTAATGCCGATTCCATCCGAACTGATTAAGCGGCAAAAAAAAAGCTCGAGAGTAAAAACAAGCCATCGTGCGTGCGCGTATACTTAGGCGTAGTCGAGGGTGCGTTTTTGCCCCAAACCCGAAGACACGGACTTTAATTCAAGCATTAATGCTGCGAGGAGGAGAGGAGGGTCAGGTAAAATAAAACACCCTGAGAAAGTAAAGGCTCCGGGGCTCACGATACAGCCATCATCGGAAATTGCTCACGGCTCTCTCTCTCTCTCTCGCATCGCGAGTACAGAGGGCTTAATAGAAACGCCGCGCCGATGTATGGTACGAACTTACAAATCGGCTTTTTCCCTGGCGCCTTCGGCTCCAATCATCGCGCGCTCGACTATCATCGCGCATTAACGATAGATCCCTCTCTCCGCTTTTTCCAGAAAATATCGCGAATCTACAATTTCACTTCAACGGATCCATGACGAATTTTTTCTTCCTCTTTTCAAGAGCGACCGTTATATTAACTTGCTATTGAACCGGGGGGAGGGGCGCGCTCTCTTGGCCGTATAATTGCATAAACATCGGGCATATATTTTTTCCGCCAAGTTTCACTCGGGCCCTCTCCTATACCTGTCAATTAAACGCTCCGCGAACGCTTATCTTCTTCGTTTTTCATTATTTTTTCCTTTCTTTTCGCAAACGCTGTATAGAAACACCCCACATACACGCTCACTCTATACCTTTACAGTTGCGCAATGGTCAGGGCTACGTAGAACTTGTACATTTTTATATACGTATATCGCCGTGGTATTAAACGCTTTTCACTTTGCAAAGTGCAGGCCTCCGAAAAAACAATTATCCCGGTAATGTTATAGACGCGCTTATACATAAACGACCTGCATGCGCGCAACGCCTAATAACGTTTCAATTCGATTTCTGTTGAAACGCAAGCTTGGAAAGTCTCTACTGGGAATTGCCGGTTACGCACTTAATTTCGCCGCGTTAAATTTGATTATCGAGCGCACGCTTCGACTAACAGCGCCCACGCTCTTCTCTCTATCCCCGTATGCCTATATACATCGCGCTCGTGTTTTTATATATACCAACGCTCTTTTTTCTCCTCCCTCCCCCTTCTTTCATTGCTCCAATTTCATTAATAGCGCCTTGTAATAACGCCTTTGCCATTTCGCGTTGAAAACTTGTACGACTAATACCTATAATCACCTCGTGCCGTTCAATTTCCTGTCGTGCATAAAAAAAAAAGGAAAAAATCAAAGCAGCGGCAAGGTATCTAACGATCGCAGCTGTCAAAACCGAGTGACCGGCACACGCC
The DNA here is from genome assembly GCA_030522585.1 of Anagyrus pseudococci. Lineage (NCBI taxonomy): Eukaryota > Metazoa > Arthropoda > Insecta > Hymenoptera > Encyrtidae > Anagyrus > Anagyrus pseudococci. Next base: position 17,450 of record JAPYYQ010000677.1, on the reverse strand, counting down.
CGTCTCCATTTCGTGCCAAGCTACAAATTGTACCACTGAGAATATAGCAAGAGCAGAAAAAAATGAGTTTTCGCACGCGAGAATAAAGGGAACGAAGATATAGAGGAGGAAGAGCCGGTTCGAGTATAGCTACGGTCGCGTGATGCTGCGGCATAGAAAACCGACAGCGCCGCCGGGGGGAAAATTCGGTGTAGCCGACGCGTATACGTGGCTTAGGTCGCAACTATACCGAGCATCGCTGTGATTACAAACGGTTATCGGGAGCGCGTGGATAAAGAGAGAGAGAGAGCCGCGAATGAACTGCGGGACGTTAATCACGCGCGCGCGCTTCTTTTCAGAGCAGCAATATTTGCTCGGAAGGGGGGCCCCTTTCTTGGTCGCTATTAAGCCTCCTCGAGGAAAACAGCCAGCAGAGAGCTAATCCAGAGGGAGATAGTCCAAGAGAGGTTGGAAAGCTGGGCGTCCGGAGGGAGATAGGCCGGAGAGAGAAAAGTGATGGTGGTCATTGAATGCGCGGCTTCCGCGTTGCACACGCTGTAGGGTCACGCGGATCCTTATCTAAACGAGACGGGAGAACGGTCTGGAGGGGTGGGGAAGAAAGAGGGATGAATCATACGCGTCGCGCTTGCAATCGGAACGGCGGCGATAAGGATCGCGGGATAGGCCGTATCCGCTGCCTCTCTTTCTCTCTCTCTCTCTCGGTTCAGCTGGTATACATCGCTGCATAGGGCACTATCGGCTCCTTCGCACGCGAGGACTTTTCCGAGCGGGTCTTTTCTGGGACGCTCTGCAAGCGCTTAAATCTATATAACCCGAGACCGCGCCTGAAGATTTATCCAACTGCGCGGCTACTGGGCGCGCGAGAACGTGTTTTAGGTGTCCCCGACTCTGTCATGCCGCGAATAAGATAGCTCCGTAGCAACGATCTCGGGTGAAAAGTTGGCGAGTTTCTTTTTTTTTTTTTTTTTTTTTTTTTTTTTTTTTTTTTTTTTTTTTTTTTTTTTTTTTTTTTTTTTTTTTTGTTTTTTTGAGAGAGAGAAAAGCAATAGTCGAGTTTCGCTCGGTTCTAGCTCGTTGCCGAGGAGCCGTGGTATTAAAGCCGAGATGCCCCTCGCGAGTGCGTAATTGCACGAAACAAGGATGAAGCTTTGGGCTGTTATTACCAACGGGGGAGCACATCTCTCTCTCTCTCTCTCTCGTGCGCTTGGCCTTCGGTGTATTTCACGGCTTACCAAATCCCCGGGTATTATCTACTTATAAGGAGGCGCGCGCGGGCGCCTGGTTTATTTTTATATAAATATATACGCAACGAACGCGACCTCCGCGCGACAATGCCATCGCGTCGCTGTATCGGCTCTATTGAAATTCTTTATTTACATATTGGCACGGATTAAAATGGTGCCAGCATCGATGAATTACGCGAGCGTTATACAAACTTTTCAAATACATTAATACTCATTTATAGATTTACGAGGATTTTAGAAAGGACCACACCTACGCCGGTCCATCCCAAATCTTAATACGATTACTATCCCTCGAATACATACATACTCCCGTGTATGCAAAGCCGTAAAGTATATCGGGAGAGAGAGAGAGAGAGACCGGCGAGGTAAATTAAAACATCGGCTAGATGATCAAGGCCGCGGGGGGCTAAAGGAAAAGGCGTGTCGCTCCCGACACGGGCCAAGAGAAAGAGAGCACAGGCGCGTCTACATGATCATATCGACAGACATAAGGCTCTCGATTGTTTGCCGAAGCATAACGAGGATAGGGCCGGGGCATAACGGACGCTATACAGCCCTCATCTCTCTACCGTGTCCGCTATAATTTTCCAGCACTTATACGCGTGAGCCGACTCGTCTCTCTTGTCCGTCTGTTATACAGAGAGAGCCCCCTCGAGGGCCACATCGATTTGGCCATCCGCGTGATTTAGCCTTGCGTGCCGGCGGAAGATAACTCTCGCACGATCCGCAGGGGCCACGGGGTTAGGGAAAAATTCGATCGAGACCGATCGATCTATACCCTCTGTGGGATGTATCTACGTTCCCAGGAGAGGTGAGGGGGGGGGAGGGAAGAAGTCAGTCGAGTGCGATCGTCGCGGCGACGTGTATATAGGAGGGGGCGAGAGAAGAGATCATTGACGACGGCTGTCGTTTGCGATCTTCCACGGCTTCGCTATGCCTCCCGAGAGCGAGTCGAGACACTCTCTTCGGGGACTAAGGGGGAAAAACGAAGAGGAGAGTATACGCTGGAATTCTTAAGCTCTCTCGGGTCTTTGACACGGCGTACCACCTTCGACGCGGCTTTTCTTCTGCGCCGTTCTTTTAGCCGATATGCCGAAGAGCTGTATAGCAGACGCTTACGACGGCGATTTGTTACGTACCCCCTTGGTATCTCGCTCTCCTTCTCGTCGCGGTGTTCTTGCGAGTATAGCAAAGAAAAAGCATGCCGATGGTTAATTATATACGCAGTCGAATTTATAAGATACATATACAAGGCCAAAGAGGCCTAAGCGCGGCCACACGCCCACGCAATCGCCGGCGCGAACGTTAGATCGGTATGGACGGGGGGGGGGGGGGATACAGTAGACACGGAGGATTAGATCATAATTGTGTATGTATGCGTGTTAAGGTCCGAGTGGCCGTTTCCTTTTTCGTATACACTGCCAGAGAGTAAGAGAGAGAGAGAGAGAGAGAGGGAGAGAGATTAAATCAAGAGCTATGTGCGAGCGCGTGCCGGCGGCCGCTTGTACGAAACAATACGCCGTTTCGGTCTTTTACGGCGAGAGAGCACTCCACACCCTCCCCCTCCGCCCTGGCCGTCCTCTGGAAAAATCGTCGCATTTAAATAGATACTTCCAGCCCGTTAATAATTCAGCCCGAGAGAGCTTTACGGATAAGTAAACGCGCGTGTACGTACACGCCGAGCACCAGGGGTTTCTCGAATGAATTGAGCCGGATAATTTTCGTTGCTCGTATTATAACGAATAATGTGGCTTGCGGTGGATACCGAGGAGAGAAAGTGCCGGTAGAGATATATGCGCGTGTGCATGTACGTATACAAAAGTTCATACTCCGGACACACGCCTTGCTCATGTAGACGCACAGATCGTTAGTGCGTCCACGCGCGCGCGCACTTAATATTTTCGGCTCGTTGTCGCAATTTTACATTGGATCGAGCGCGCGCAGCCGAAACCGCAGCTATGCGCGAACAATGGACTGCCAGCCGAACGTACGTAATGCACATCTCGGACACGGGGCTGGGCTTATTCTCTCCACACTCTTGGCTCTCTCGGTTTTCGAAGGAGACGTGCGCGAAAAAAATGTAGATAGGCTTTAACAGCGCCAATTTGCTGGTCGCGAAGGGGACAAGCGGTGGGGGGCGCGAGTCCGGTGCACTGACCTCCGAGTCGCCGCTTTATGCGACTTTACTCGCTGCTAAAGAGTGAGCAAGAGAGAGAAAGACCGAGTGAAAGTATTATATTGGGCCTCTCCCCCCTTCTCCCTCTCCAGGCTGCTCTATCGAGACCCCCCCCCCTCTGGCATCGGCCAATGGCAGTCACTTTTATACGTCGCGGGAGATAATCCTCGGAAGTGGCTTTAACTTTATTGAATGATTTTCGCTCCTTCTTTTACGCTCGTACGAGAGAGATATCGGGGCCCGACGATTTATTAAGAGGAGTTAATTGGATTTTATCTTTTTCTCTCCCTCGCTCTCTTTTTCTTTTATTATATTGTTATTATTATTCTGAATGATGCGATGGGTCTTATATGAACAAGCTGTATGTGTATGTGTGTATTGTTATGTCAGACTTTTTGTTGGCTTCTCCGCTCAGCGTGTGTGTCCGCGCGCGTATGTCAGTAGTGAAAGTAAATAATGAAGACAAGCCCGATACAGGCGCCATAAAGCTGCCGGGTTATTTATTTTTCTTGTTGTTGTTGCTCTTGATTACTTGTTGGATTTATTTGGTAATTATAAAACGTACGAAGCTTATCTCGCTGACCCACATATATAAGCTTAATCGGAAACTGGTTTCTCGTTCATTTTTTTTTCCACCCTTCCCTCTTTTCTTTCAACTAAGCCATTAATGACTTTCAATCGAGTATTTCGTTTTCAACGATTTTTACGGGAATTCGCTCGTTTTTAAAAAACAATCACGTTTTATTCGCGTGCGCGCTTTATACTTATTTATCAATTAAAGTCTAATGATCAAGATTAAAATGTCCAATCAAACGCGCAGTTTGCTTAATCGTATAAAACGCGCGCGTATAATGGCACAGTGAGTCATCTGTACGGAGCCGGATTAGTTGACAAAGTTGTAGTCGCCCCGGGACTTGTTGGCATTGATAATCCAAGTAAAACGAGACTCGAATTTTCTTGGTAAGCCGACCAGTTTATGGCTTCGGAAACCCGATAAACTTCATCCTACAACGGCTTTTTTTTTTGTTTTCAGTGAAAATTACTAATAAGCCTAAAGTGAAACTTTGAAACTCTAAATGATTATCTCTGGAAAAAATTTTAATTTGTTGAAAATCAAAGTATAAAACGAAAAATCAGTTATCCCGAGCGAATAAACACGTGTCATCTCGCATAAGAAAAAGTCTATACGTGATTCAATTACGCAACGCGAGCTATCGTAAAATTAGTATGCCAAAATCGTCGTTATCCACTGTGGTAACGCGAAATCAAAACGAAAATTCCAACTGCGTATAAATAATTATACGTATAATATATATTACACGTATCGTAAACGCAAGCGCTCGTTGCTATACCATCCTCGGTCATAAGAAATTTCTGAAAACTTCTTTTTTACGGCGCGGCCAAAACTTTCTCCAATTTAGAAAGTCCCCGGTTGACAATAAACATTATGCCAGAAATGCGCGCCGAAAACGCGCAAAAGCCCCGATAAAAGCCTCTCCCGAATCATCGGAGGGGGATATACCCGAGAAAGAAAGAACAAAAAAAGCGGGACCAAACAGAAATGCTGTTTTAATTGCGGCAATAGAAAGTCGTCGTGCGCGAAAAAATGCTCGCCTGATAAGCTCTCGCATGCAAGCAGCGGGCAGCTGTTGGCGCGCGTGTAAGCGAGAGCGACGAAAACGGATAATTGCATGAAAATAAAAATGTACGGGTGTCTTCCGGTATTTGTGTGTCTCTGTGTGTGTGTACAAGAGAAAAAGTAGAGGCACAGAAATCGGTCGTGCGCGCGTTAGTAGCACGTGTTTGAATATATTTTAGATTTGATTTATCAGCGTAACAAGCCAACCTGCTGCTGCCTGGCTAACTTTTTTATGCAGGTCAGAGTCGCATATGTGTGCTAACGTGCTTGTTGCAAGGCAGCCTTTTAGAAGACACTTTGATAAACTGTGTATGCAGAGCCCACGGAGAAAGACGAATATATACTTTTAACTTTCCCAACGAGCGTGTTTTTATCATTTTTAAAGAGAAATTTTCCGATTAAACCTCCCAACTACGGAATTTCAGCTGTATAAAAGACCTAATGGCGCGTATACGAGATCGATATAACATTTTCACCGAAAAAATGTAACCTCGATCGAGTTTATCGGAACGAAAGAAGAAGAAGAAGAAGAAAAGAAGAAACGAAACGCAGGGAGCGTTATCGCGAGGCCCGAGTGGAAAATAAAGGCGGGTGAAAATGGCGAGTGCGCGCGTATTGGCAATCAGGTCGCGATTATATAGTTCCGCGGACGCGGCTCGCCCGCTTTTCTAATAGATTTCATAGGGTATGCGCTGCAACTGTCAATAAGCTTTCTATAGCCGAGCCTAGTCTGGAATAAGCCCGAGCGTTAATATAGCGCGATAGTGATACCGTCCGATCGGATACGTCTTGGAATTTTGCGTTGTGTCACTGGCAGAGAGACTCGACGAGCGGTTGGATTGTCCGTCGTAGAATGGAATTGCTGACTTTTGTCACGTCGTTCTATTCTGCTTGCGGATATGGGGATGCGTGACTGTGAATACATTATCTTTCTCTCTCTTACGACCGAGAGCGTGGCCGAACTTTGGAGGGATTCTTTAGAAACTGTTATTTTCGCAGATTCTTCGTAAGATATTATAAGCTTGCGGCTGATGTGTTATGGTGGAAAAGGATAAAACAAAATGTGACGTACAAAATTGTCGGTTTGGTTATCGCTTACTTCAATCTTCTCCGCTAATCAATTGTAAGTCTCATCGATACTTTTCTCATAACATCGCAGGTTTAACGTGGCTGAGTAATAAACATACCGGTATACATATCAAAATCGTATATCTAACCACCAGTCAAATTCAAACTGTGTACGTACACAAGGGCTCGAAACGACCGTCTCACGCAGCCGTGGCGGAGGGGGGCAAGCTTATTACGCAGCGCGCGGAACAAAAAGCTCTCTCGAGTTAATAATCGAGGCACGCGTGCGCTTCGTTGGCTCGAGCGTCGATTTGGCATAGAGAGGGGCTTGATCGGACGGAAATCGACGGAGTCGCTTTCTCAAGCGTTATACCGAGGTGACTTTGCCAAGGCACGCGCGCTCGTTCTCTGTGTTGCCCATTGTGTGTCGCGCTGCCCGATACTTATCGGCCTAATGCCGTCTCTCTTTCTCTCGCGAATGCCGAGCTATTTGGATTATGCGGAGTATAGCGTGTGTGTGTGTGCGAGGTATGCGCGCGCGAGTCTCTGTCGCAAGTATCTTGCGCGCACGCGTGCTTTTTAATGAATGTGACTTGTTTGTTTAGAAAGGGCTTGGGATTACTCGCTGCGTTATTTTCTTTTCTTTTTTCGAGTGCGTTTGGGCTCGGGTTCTTGGTAATTTTAGGATTGCTGTAAAGTGCGCTAGGGAGACGGAGGTATAGGTGTACGAATGCGCCGATTGGAATAACTCGTTCTCTTTGTGCGGGCCTGCGATCGTTAAATTGTTTATCGGAATCGTTAACGTTTATAGCGCGAGTTGCAACGATTCTGTTATTTTTTTTTTTTAACAGGCAAAACAATCTTTAACGCGTCGATAAAGCGATTTCATTTTAATTTTGAAATATCGATTGCAATTACGCCAAGACAATAAAACATGGAAATTACGAGACCGGGGCAGGGTTTGAAGGAAAAGCCGGGCGCCCGCGATATTTCCAGATTCTCGGAGAGCGGCTTTTAATTACCGGTTTTCCCTCCGGTTGCGCGCGACTACTATAGCCGCTTCGTACACTTCTCTCTTGTCAGCAGTGGGGGGAAGAAAAAAAATCGATCGGTTTATAATACCGATCGATGTAGGATGGGGAAAAAAGAAGTAGCTATCTCCCGCGCGCATACCTTTCACCTCGTGTGCGTACAACCGCGGCGTGGTAGGGAAAGTCGAGAAAATATCGTTTTTTCCTCTTCCTCTTTAATAAGATAAAATATTGGAAAGCGCGTATAGCTATGCGCTCTCGACATTGTCAATTATACTTCGTTTGCTAAACGCCGGCTGACTAAGCTCGGCATTTATCTACTTATGATTAGTGTACTACACCTCTCTCTCTCTCTCTCTCTCTCTCTCTCTCTCTCTCTCTCTTTTGAGTATCCTTTCTTATTTGTCTTTCATTTAGTCCGCCTGTGTAGCTACATGATCGAGCATCCGAGAACACAAAGCCTGTCTCGACATCTCCGCCCCGCACCAAAAAAATGCATACGTCAGGGCTAAGTAGGCCGTCGCTTCTTCTCAAATTAATTGCGGCCAGTGGCGAACAAAGGCTTGACCCGCACGCAGGTTTCTCTCTCTCTCTCTCTCTCTCTCTCTCTCTCTCTCTCTCTCTCTCTCTCTCTCTCTCTCTCCACGGGGGGGAAAGGAGGAAGGCGCGATTATTAAACCGACGTGCGATGATCGTCATTAATAACCGGCAGGTTATCGAGCAATACCCACGGGCTCTGATGCCACGCACTTTCTCTCTCTCTCCCTGGCTCCCAGGGTCAGGTCGGCTTGGAAAAATCGTAAACTCGCGTGGAAGGAGTCTCTCGTCTCTGGACTTTCCAGCAGCCGAAAGAGGTGCGACTGATGACCGCTAGTCAATAATTTGACTCTCTAGGTGGGCGTCTATTTGTCAGCGTCACACACGTAGCGCGCGTTATATTTACCGCGCGCTTGATTTGTCGCCCGGGCGCCGGAGCATTTGTTAAAGCGCCGCTGTGTATATAGGCGCGAATGTAATATCTGCCGGGGCGCTACTTTCTCCCTGGGCGGCTGCAGAAGGGGGTTTGATAAATATTCGATTTCTCGGTGCGTGACCGATGCTCACCGAGTGTTATTGCTCGTCGCGAGTACTCTTGAAATTCTATTTCCGCCGATTTTTATTAAATCGCTCGTTATTTGAATTCGCAGAGAAGAAAGTTCAAGCTTTGCCGAGGCGAATCTTATGCGAAGTAGAACGAGTGGATGGAACTCGTGTGTACACGACACAATCGTCGAGCAGCGAACGTGCACACAATAGTCGCGACAATTTTCCAGCGATCATCGGGATGCACAGACAGCTGGTTGCATCGGAATATTGCCTCTATTATTGTTGCAATAAAAGCAACAAATTGGAAACTCGAGTGAAAAAGAAACTCTCTCTCTCTCTCCTGATGCTATTAAGGCTCGTACAATGCGATATACATGTATACATCTCGGAGCATTAAATCGTAATAGGCGCTATCACGGTCATCGACATAATTATATTGTTGTTGCAAGGGTCGCCCGGCCGTCCAATGGTCGATTCTCCCGTCGGAATATCGCGCAGCAGCAGCAGTTTCTTTCTTCTTAGCTGCTTTATTGGCTGCGCTCGTGAAGCTATATCGAAATCGAGTATACATTTATGCCGATCTGATAGGGCTTTGATAAGCTTTGGCATATTACGTAACGAGGATTAATGGTTTATTCCCGATTCGATCTGTTTCGACGTTATAGGAGCCGATTACGTCTTTTAAAAGTGCAACGGCATTTATAACGAGAACTTTCAACTTGGCATGTATCAATCATCAGCGCTTGTGTCGAAAAGTTACGTGAAAATTAATGCCGACTGACAGCATTAGTACGCGTATCATTGTATACTCGCTATATATCAATCGCGAAAATTCCAACAACCCAGGAGGCAAGACACGAGGGGATATCGATCGAAAGCCATTCGTAACGGAAGAAGAAAGCTACGCGCTACCAGGAAGCACCGGCAGGAATCGGCGAGGTCAAGAATAGTCCGCCGTTGCATTTGCAATGGCAATAGCGAGGAGATACAGCTGGAAGGCATATTGTCCCGCGCCATTGAATTCGGTTTCTCGAGGAAGTTGTCCGTTTTGCCCGGGAGAAACGCGCGACGACTTTCGCTTTTTTCCTCTCTCTCTCTCTCTTTCTTTCAGGAGAGCCAACGACCGCCTTGCTCGGTGATCTTAAAAAATCTTCGAATAATCGGCAACGTCTGTTGGATTTCTCGGGCAAACTCGTCATTGCATCGCGGTTAATTAAATTTCCAGCTCGGTTCTGTTATTACAAGAGTCGCGAGAGAGCTGCGCGCCAGCTGCTGTTTATGTGCATCCTCGTAGATCCTCGGTGGAAGGGGCATTGTGTTGTCGCGGATAAAAGTCACGGCGCGTCGCGGGCCATCACTTTGTTCGCCGCGCTCCGTGTACGTCACTTTGGCCGGGGATATGCCCTCTCCCGCGCGGAATTACGGTAATTAAACGGCTGAATAACAACCCTTCACCCTCTCCCTCCCCCCCCCCCGATAATCTTTGCAATTCGTTTCCGTTCTCTCAGAGAGAGAGAGTCGGCTGCGGTGAAAAAGCTGAGTTTAAAAGATAAAAATGAGCGTTAAGTATATAATTCATTGAGGCCAGGCTGTGTTACGTTGGCGCGGCGCGCGAGGAGGAACGCCGGCAATCATTTCTAAATAAATCAAGAATGAAATATACAGCCTGTCGCTCTTCCGCGAAAATTACAGCGGCAAAAGCCGCGCGCTCTTTTTAATGTATACGCGTCCGAAGCCGTAAGCGCGTCACTTAACACCCCGAGCACTTTCGCCGGTGCTAAAATGTTCAATTAAATAGCCATCGATTATTTATACCTCGATCGGTCATTCCTCCTCCCAACCCACCAACCCCGCCCCTTTCCCGAGGAAATCCGAGTTCGTATATTATATAAAGCGGCGATCGATATAATCGTCGGAAAAATATCGGCTCGCGCACGAGAGACGCACGCACTATACACATCGCGGACCAAGTTCAAGTTCGCTCGTACACGTAATACGCACTATAGCGCTCTTTCTCTCTCGGTTCTTGATCCCTTATTCCCGGCTGATGTAAGCCGGCGTGACGTTTATGCGCACCGGCGATCGCGTGACGTCTCGAGTTCCGCTCGATCCAACTGCAGACACGCGTACACACAGATCTCGCGCGAGAAAGCACTGCATACGCCCACTTGGAATCCTCGGGATCCCATAAGAGAGCAGCAGCACACGGCACACACTCTGCCCCGAGGCCGCCGGAAATCGGTTGCATAAGCTCCGCCAGATAGAGAGAGGAAGGTGTATACGTATATGTATAAGTACCGGGGGGACTCTCGTCCGAATGTCTCTCTCTTTTTTTCTTGCTCACAGAGGGCCGAGGGGAAGAGAGGAAAATGAAGCTCGTTTTCACGACTGGCCGGTCTTATATAAAACTTTCACGGCCGAAGCTTCGCATATATCATCCGCGGCGGCGAAGGGGGGGGCCATTAAGTGCGTCGCTTTGCCGATTATACGGTGTACGCGGAGAGCCGGGCCGTTCGTCATTCCGTGCGCTATCGAATATACACACCTACAAGTAGACGCGAGCAAGCGAAGAGAATAAGAGGAACCAGAGGCCGGACAACGTAACAAGATTATCCGGACAGAGGCCGGTCCAACTCCCCCCGAGATAATCCGCTGGTTCTCTCTGGCTATACCGGCCGGCCTACGTATATAGAGAGACCGCACCTGGCGCCCACGCGCTATACGCGATTTACGATCGACGATATACGTACAAGCTACAGGGCCTCCGAAGGGCCCCCAAGGCAAGTGTAGTCTCTTATTTTCCCGAGCGAGAGAGATCCTCTCAATAACGTCGCGGAAGCGAATCTACCGGTCGTTATACGTACGCTTCTGGAACAACAGATGGATCGCATAAGCCTATCGAGAGAGGTAGAGCGATTGGTGTAAAGAGATAGAGGAAAATTGCACTCACTTGGCGTAGGCTTTCTCGAGGAGGGCCGGCCAGAACTGGTCGCTGTGTCGGCTCTGGACGAAGGCCAGTCGTCCGTGGACCGCCGGCAGCCGGTCGTCGACGAGGACCTCGACCCAGGCGCCGCACCACCAGAGCCGGAAACGAAAGACCCCGGCGTACTCGTTGCTCGGCGAGCCTGGCGGATCGACGGGGTTGCCGAAGCCCTGGTCGGCTGGCACGACCCGGTAGAACAGGCCCTTGCTCAGGTGCAGCACGCCCAGGCAGGATACCAGCCATTTGTCCCCTGTTGATGCACACGAATAATTAACGCACCCGTTTTCTCATATTTTTAGGACTTTTTTTTATTTTATAAAGAAAATATTCCGATTGATTCGGTTATATACAGGTTTACAAGGGCGCGTGATCGGTATAAACCGATTCGGCGAACCGCATAGTGAGTTATACCTTGAACGGCTCGCAGGGGTAAGATCCTAATAATTCACCGATAGGGAACGTTAATTGCGAGGTATAAATCAGAGTCGCGGCTTCCTATAGCACGTACACACACGGGGGGACGCAGGAAGCTGTAGTTCGGCGAACGATATGACGATTCAATCGCGACTTTCGCCGTTTTTTCGGCGCTCCTCGCGAACACACAATCGGCACGGCACTTCTCTCGCGACGATATTTCACCGAGAGAGAGAGTGACGCGCGCATATATACGGAAGGAGAGAAGCGGGTCGCCAATGAAAATTTCGAGGAGACAATTAATCTTCGGCGTTTGGTATATAGCCTCTCGCATTGTTGTCCGCTCTTGGAAACCCGGCTCCTTCTCCGAGAGAATGAAACCCGAACGAAAAGGTTGAATTGTTTTTCCGCAAACTCTCAGAAGAGGTAAAAAGAGTTTAAATCGGAGTAAAAGCAAGAAAGGTCTGGGCTTCCTACGCTCCCCCCTCCTCCCCGTTAAAAGCCGATCACGAGAGAGAGTCCCTGGGATCCGCCCTCGCTTAGGCTCGAATCTCAAAGATCACACATTTCCCCTGCTAAGCGGGGGCCGTGCTCGTCTCGCGATAGAGAGCCCCCGTGTACGGTAAATCTACGGGGCGCTCTTGCTCGCGGTGAAAGTGAATCGAGCCTGCACACGAGCCACGTGTCCGCCCGATAATAAGCGACGCCAGTTGCTCGGCCGGGCTTTTGGTATAGTCGAGGCTAATGCGCGATGACTGTCGCTCTCGTGCGACCAGTGCCGAAGTATAATCGAATATAATGCGCGCATATAGGTGATGATATTTGCGAACGAATAACGACAGGCTATCTACGCGAGTTGATGATCGAGCGAGATTCTTCGTAGCTTTCCTTTTAGCTTCTGGTTTTTGCGATTATTAAATTCCACGCTATTACCGATTTTCATAATCGCACACTGGATCGATTATAAAAACTTGGTGGATATCCGGCGCGACGTTAATAGCCGCACTCGTCTCGTACACTTTACCGCCTTACGCTTTTCTTTTTTAATTACAAACCATTGATATATAGCCCATCGCGGTGATTTTATAAGGAGAAAACGGGGTGGGGGGAGAATGGTCCGCTCGATTCTCCAGCTGGCTGTCGCCTTGCTTCCGAGTCTAAACGTATATATATACAGTGTGCCAGCAGCGTCTACGTTCACTTTCACTCGAGTTTCGACAGGGGGGGCACACACACATATACTGGCGCGAAACTGGCGTTTCAAGGGCTCGCTATATGTGTGTTGCCACTGTCTTTCTTAAACGCCGTACACTACTGTGAGCGGACACGAGGTACGATCGCGAGAGAAAAACTCGCTGGGAACGATTTCGAGGTATATCATCGGCTAACCGGGCGCACTTTTTTCTCCTTGTTCTTTTCTTTTGGCTCCTCTAGCCCACAATTTCCTCGACTCCTTCGTAGGATATGTATCCGAATGGAAAGTACGTCGGCGATATAATTGACGAAAATTTTTTTCTTAACATCCTCCGGCTCGCTCTCGATCGAAAGACAGACATCGATTTCACACAATTTTCCTCAATCACGCGAAATCACTTTCTGGATTGCTCAAGCGAAATTGTATAGTCGTACGGCTACTTTTTCCCATATATACACGAAACCAAAATGTCCGTTCGCCGAAGAAAAACAAGAATAAAACAGACTAAAAATAAAGGTATATATAGGCAAAGAGTTTTACGTGTGCATCGATGAAAAAAAAAGGTAGCACGTAAGAGAGGTCGCGGGGGTGGGGGGAGTTGAAAACGCAGGCGCGCATTACGATAATTCCCGCGTTGCGCAAGGGGCCGTACGGCCCACGCTGAGTGGAGTCAGCTCACGGCGTGCGTTCAGCGCGAATATATCGCATTGTTCTCAGTCGTATATGGCCGAAGGTCAAGAGAGCTCTTAGGGGCGTAGCCCGTGATTTTTTTTCGCGGCAGCTCGCTTTTAACGACGCTTCTCTCTCTCTCTCTCTCTCTCTCTCTCTCTCTCTCTCTCTCTCTCTCTCTTTCGACTCACCCCCCCCCCTCACGCCTCCTGTCGAATGATTTACGGCCTCAGCCAACAGTCTCTCATCCGTTCTCACTTGCAGAAAACAAAAAGGAACCGGGATGCACAGGTGTGTTGGGCTATATGTATACCACAGTGTGGGCCTCGAGAGAGCGGTTGACGACCCAGCAGTAAAGCCCTTGATGAACTCGAGGATTTAACACGTCGAGACAGGAGGTCGATAGATATTCCCAGTCTCTCATAACGATAGGGTGTGTACATCGATCTACATTGCTCGGTCGATTTTCGTTTTACGCTCGGACACGTTTTCATGAATTACCGCCGCTCTATCTCTCTCTCTCCCTCTATACCGATTGATTTTTCATTCATTGGCTTTAATTAAAAGTGAAATCGCAGAAGGCGTGCAAGAGTCGCTTGATTAATGCATCTCGAAATATGATGAATTAGCTATTCTAATTGGCCGAGGAGCTATTTAATTTATCCCCAGCTTCTCGGGGCTGGGCATCGATCGAAAGATCAACATATATCGGTCGGCCTCTCGATGGCGCGCTTATAATCCCGCTAATTGCGCGCTCTCTCGAGCAGCAGCGTCGTCCTCTCTCATTAATATTAAAACGCTATTCCACATTCCTCGCTATTCCTTTCGTCACATCTCCCGGTACTTATGCGTTTCTTCTCTGCAAGCGCGCGCGCCTATGATTTCTATTAAAAGCCCTCGCGAGTAGCCGAGTATAATTGCCGAAGATAATACATCATTCATTAGTATATTTTCGCAAAGCACACACGCAGAGTCGCGACTGAGGAGCCAAAAGACATCACTCGGAGCTACTTATAGCCTCCGGGATTTCGGAATCCCGTCCTTTCAATCGTTGAGACACACTCGTCGCGACGACGACGAGGTAGAAAGAAAAAAGATGGTTTGCGCATGCGTAATCGACGAGAGGCCAACAGCAGCGATTGAATTATAAAGTTAAATGGCCGTTTTCCCACGGGGACGAGTAAACAAAGGCGCGGAGGCGCACGGAAATAGAGAGAGTTTCGCCAGCGACACTTGCCCAAGCCGGCGCGCAGGGAAACTCTCGGCGAGGCCTGTTAAAGGCCCTCCTTCGGGGCCCCCATTGTGCCAACCACTCGTGCTCAGGCTCTGAATTTGTAGCTACCGCTGCTGCTGCTGCTACCGCCGGCGCCGATGCTGTATACCGATCTCAGCCACGACGCGTTTGTACTTTCTTCAACGTATCTTTGTAAGTGAGAGCGGCTCTCTTTCTCTCTCGATGCAGTCGTTCACGCTGCGGAAACTTTATTTCGATTAGGCGCCGCGTGTATTGCTCAATCTCATGAGGGTCTACTTAAAGATCAATTATCTTGATATCCGTAGCGAATTGGCTTAAAATTTATAGAGAAAAAAAAGGTACACGGGGGAGTAAGAAGGAAAGTTGTGCCGAGATTTTGATAGATTAATGAAACTGCATCGTAAGGGGAAAAATTAAATTAAAAAAAGAAAGAGAACGCATTTTATAAGAGACGCAAGCGATTCGGAAATAGACAACGATTAATCTCGATGTGAGTAAAGGTCGGAGCATCGAGGCCGCGTATAATCTGTTTGGTACGTAACGTATAAGCGATCGGTATAGGCTGCAAGGACGACCGGAGGATGTTTATGACGAGAGAGAGGCAAGCCTAGCGATTTGCCGTTAGACAAGCGCGACGCGCGTATATACCGCGGCCTGCATAGCCGACTACATCCGTGGAATGCCGACTTCCGGGGGATGCGCGCCGCGCAACGGAAGTCGGATTCCTCTCCTCTCGCCTTCTTGTTTCATCCCGGACGTTGGCCTCGCTGCTTCATCCCTTTTTTCTTTTTCCTTCCTTTTCTTCTTTTTTTGATTCCCTGTCGATTATATACTTGAAAGCTTGGAGAACGATATGCCTGTCAACGATAATTTTCCTTCTTGATAGCTCGCCTCGACGAGCATCGCGGGTTATTCGCTCGGTTGGAATCGGAAAATATAGATCATTTTTAATAACGATTATTACCAAATTTAAAAAAAAACGATTCGCAGCCTCTCAATCGTTATCTCACTTTCCCGCGCGTGTGTTTTGCCAAACCCAGCGAACCCCGGGATCGCGGTCAAGTCGCGGCCCAAGTTCAGGCTTAAATATAGAACACTCTCGCCGGTTGCGCAAAATCGCGTTGTGTATACATCCAGAGAGAAAGAAAAAGGAGCAGAGATCGGCGGCCGAGAAACGTCGGGGCTAAGAGACGCGTCGGTAGGCGAAAAACCTCGGGTGTTCCCTCTGTCGGGTTAAAGCGCGCACGAGAGCAAAGACACATCGAGCGCCAGCTTAGTAAGTTCTCCTTCTCTGTATATAAGGTCCATTGTGTCACGCTCAGTGTCCGCTAGGCTTTCCTCCTCTCCCACGTTCTCGAATAAAGGTCGCGACTTACGTTCGAAAGAGAAGCGTAGATCGAGAGAGAGAGAGGGAAAGATTTCGAGGTCGGCGAATCTAAGTCCTCGGAGGCCGAGAGAGCGCGCTTGATCGCCCGGCGCAGACAAAGGAAAAGGGACGCCGATTTCTTTGCCAACCTCCCTCCCACTCCTCATCCTCCTTTTCTGCGGCGAGCCTCGCTGACTCGCGACTTTACCTCTGACTTCTGACGTCTCTCTCTCTCTCTCTCTCTCTCTCTCTCTCTCTCTCTCTCTCTCTCTCCGACTCTCCCTATGAATATTGCAGATGCGCTTCTCTCCTCCTCGACTCGTGCTCTGAATATCGACGGCTATGACGTCTCCGACCGCACGATTTGCAAGCCTGATTGGGTTCACCCTTTTCACGATTTCTTTTCTATTTTATTTTCCCCTCTAAATACCCTGACAATTTTCTTTTCTCCATTCGGAAAATACGGCAAAATCAATGCCCGGTATAAACAAATCAGTTCCATCGATCCAACTATGGCTGCGCTCAAGTAGTAACAGCCGGATCCACTCGGCCTTTAGCCAAAAGCAAAAAAAGGAGAGAAAAAGAGCACCGCCAACAGCGACAGCTCGGATTTTTATCTCCAACCTCCCCAATGAGAGGCTTCATCTCCGGTCACAGAGTGGTCTTAGCAAGAGCGACAGTCCCCCCCCCTCCTCTTTCTCGACGGTGTCGGACAAAAAATGTCGGCCCGGTATATATGAAAGAAAAAGAGCAAGCCGGTCGCGCACGAGCGCTCAGATAAAGCGCGACCGCAGAGCGCGATATCGAGACACATCTCGCGCGCGCCCCCGTCCTTCTCTCTCTCTCTCTCTCTCTCTCTCTCTCTCTCTCTCTCTCTCTCTCTCTCTCTCTCTCTCGCGCAATCTACTCTCCGCGTGCTGGAGCAGATTGAAATCTCGGCTCCGTCTCCGTAACGAAGATGCCTCCCCTCCCCTCGTCCCACCTTTATCCGACATCTCTCTGGACGATGTGGTTTCCGCGTCCCTAAGGACACGTTACTGCTTGACCTTTCGACTTCCGCGATACTCTCCTTTACGGGTGTACTCCAGGGCCCCGATCTGCCTCTTTTTTTTGGGATGCTGTATTTTATACAGAGCTTCGGATTAAATAAAAAATGCTTTCAATTCGAGATATTATTTAAAATTTAACGTCGACATTGCCGCTTGACTCGATGATTACACGTCCCTGTACACTGAGAGAAAAAATTCGTTACAAGAACTGCCTATATTCCGTTGTCATTTCATTTGAAAGTAGACTTTCACATAAATACAGCTGATCTTATGGC